>CAUYLG010009063.1:0-23785 GCA_963573385.1 Cacajao melanocephalus
ACAATTATTGGCATAAAAGAGGTTTTTAATACCCATTTTTAGACTGCATTCTAGCCTGGGCAATAGAACAAGAATCTCGTTCTCTCTCCCTCTTTCTCTTCCTCTTTCATTCTCTCTTACATTCTTTTTTTTCTTTCTTTCACTTTCTTTCCTCTCTTTTTCTTTCTTTCAAAAAAAAAAAAAGATGGAGTCTTGCTCTGCCAGGCTGGAGTGCAGTGGTGTGATCTCAGCTCACTGCAACCTCCGCTTCCCGGGTTCGAGCGATTCTCCTGCCTCAGCCTCCTGAGTAGCTGGGATTACAGATGTGCACCACCCTGCTAAGCTAATTTTTGTATTTTTAGTAGAGATGGGGTTTCACTATGTTGGCCAGGCTGGTCTTGAACTCCTGACCTTGCGATCCGCCCACCTCAGCCTCGCAAAGTGTTGGGATTACAGGCTTGAGCCACCGCGCCCGGCCAATAGTCCCCATTTTACAGGTGAGAAAATGAAGGCTTAGAGAAGTTGCTCAAGGTGCAATGGCCAGTGAACAGAACCCATGCTGGACCTGGTTCCCTAACACTGAAGCCTGCATCCTCAGCCCCTGGAGAATTCTGCCTGCCTCAGGCCGTAGTGGCAGAGGGGATGGAGAAGAGGGCATGGCATCTGGATGTGCTCAGGAGGATGATACTAAATGCTGGGTATTGAGGTGTCTGCCCCACAGAATGTGATGTTTCTGTTGTCTGAGTGTTTTACAAGAAAGGCATCCCAAAAAGTGGAAGCAGCCTCCTGGACAGGGCCAACCCCAGGAGAGTCCCTCTGTGACGGGGGGACCATGTGGGTGGTGTGGCAGGTGAGCCACCCCCAGTCCATGGGGAAGCGTCTCCGAGGATGCCTGGAGCAGTGGAGTCAGCTGACTCAGGTTCACCTATTAAACCGTGTGACCATGGGCAAGATACCCAGCCTCTTGGAGCTCAGCTTCCCAGCCATAACACTGGGTTGCTCAGGCTCCCTGGGTTGTTGGCAGAACTGAATGTGATGTGCTGACAGCCAAGCACACAACAGGCACTTCACTGACTGCTGGTTCCCCTATCAAGTTAAAGCAATGCATCCTGAGAAACCAGGGACGCTCTCTCCCCTGAGCTTTGTCTTCCTTGCCTTGGCCCATCTGGCCGTAGCTGAGGGAAGACAGAAAGAGGGCTGTCACCTTGTCTTGAATAGTCTCATCTCTTTCCTGGATCTCTCGCTTGAAGCCTTGGATGTCCTTCTCCAGAGACTTAATGACTCCTTGCAGCTTCACCTGCTCTCCTTTTAGGGTCTCAATGTCATTGGTCCGTTCTTCAATCTCCTTCTGTAGGCTGCTGAACTAGAAAAGTGAACAGCAGCAACAAAGGCCACTAACGTCAGAACTCATCTCCATTCCTCCCACTCTCTCATGTGAGGGGCTCCCCACCACTGGCCAACTGTGAGCTCAACTGCCCCACCTTCTATGAATGGAAAACACTTAGCACTCGACACTTCTGGGCTTTTAGGAGTGAATATTTGGAGAATTTGAGACAGTTCAGGAAATACCCAGGCCAAATGGATGATGTAGTATCCTATCCCATAACATCCAGGCACATTCCCCGCGTGAGAAGACTGACTGTCCACACAGGAGGCTCCAGAGACCAGTATGCCAAGTGGACCAGAGACTTCCATGACCACACTGATGTGGAAAGGCTGGGATCCACACTGCATCAAGGTCACGGAAAGCGGGCCCTAACTGATGAGCCGTCTTAGCCATGAGCCAGAAGAGAAGACTGATTGTCCCCTGGATTTACTGGTGTGCTTTCTAACAGGAAGAAACTTGAGCTTGCTTTGAACTTGGCTTCTCCAAGGCTAAATGTTTTGAGGAAACTGAGTTGAATCCTTCCTCATCTGTGACGATGAGTGAACTAAAAACATCTTCCCCACTTGGTAAACTAAGCATCCTACACCCTCATTCCCTCTCCCACCCCTGGCGCTGAACAGGAGCCACCCAGGACTCCCTGGACCAAGAGCCCAAGGATGCCTCCAGGCTAAGACTTCATCTGTCTCATCCCCAGAAGATCTTACTTCCACTTCCGTTTCCATGGGAGGGTTAGCTCTGAAAACACTGACTGAATCCTACTTGCCAATAAGTGAAAACTAGAAAGCCTCTATCTGCACACGAGGACCCCAACATCCTGTGGAAAGGAGAGCAGGAAGCCCGTGCAGCTGCCTTTCCGAGGAAGTGGTGGGGAGGGTCCGTCTGCTTGGAGGTGCACTGGCCGGTGCTCTTCTCTCAGCCTGCTCGCTGGAGACGAGGACAGGCAGGACCTGGCCAGGCCCCCCAGGGCTGTCATTCCGCCCACCCTGGCTTCCTCCGCAACACCTTCACCCATCCGCCAGCTCTCTATCAGAGAACAGCCTGATACCTTCTTCCTCATGATGCCTGTTTCTCCCTTGAGCCGCAGGTTTGATTCCTTTTCATCCCGAAGCTTTTTCTCGTACTTGGTTTTGATATCTTGGATTTCCCGGTCTTCATCTTCTTCAATCTGCTTCTTGGTCTCTTCGAACTCCCGCAGCTGCTGCCTGACGTCTTCCTGTGCCTGGCTCGGAGGAGACAGCGGGTGTGTGGTCAGGGGAGAAGGGACTCACGTACCTTTGTGCCAACAGGGCTTGAGGTGAGATGAGCATGGGGACCTGTCCCAGGGAATGGGAGGTGAATTCCAGAAATGGAGACCAGGGTCACAGGGCCCTTGACCTGTCCACCTTCTTCCTGTCTGTCCTTCTGTCTTCCTGCCTCCCCTCTTTTCCTACCAAATCAGGCCTCATGCTCTACCACTTCAAACCCAATCTTCTTTTTTTTTTTTTTTTTTTTTTTGAGACAGAGTTTTGCTCTTGTTGCCCAGGCTGGAGTGCAGTGGCATGATCTTGGCTCACTGCAACCTCTGCCTCCCGGGTTCAAGCAATTCTCCTGCCTCAGCCTCTTGCATAGTTGGGATTACAGGCATGTGCCACCATGCCCAGCTACTTCTGTATTTTTAGTAGAGACGGGGTTTCTCCATGTTGGTCAGGCTGGTCTCGAACTCCTGACCTTACAACTCTGATCTTACCAACACCCCACCCCTGATCTCCTTTGGTCTTGTTCAGTGGACACCTATATTCTCTACAGGCTTCCTATATTCTCTACAGAACTTGTGACAGTCCTTATGTTTATTTATTTGGGATGTTATTTGGCTGTCTCTCTCATTAGATATAAATTCCTTGAGGGTAGAAACCTTGTCTGTTGTGGCCGCTGTTGAATTCCCCGTGTACAACACATCCTGGCATACAGTGTACAGTGGCTATGCAGTGACGATCTGAATGAATGGGCGGCCTTTCTCTGTGAAAGGGAGGCCCAGCACGGCTTCCTGTGAGTACCTCTTCCAGAAGGGTGGTTTTCTCCTGCAGTTTGGCCTCGTAAAACTCAGTCAGCTCCTCCAGGGCCTGGCTCTTGGTCTCATCGTTATCCCGGAGCTGTTTTTCATACTCTTCCTGCATCCTCTGGGACTTGAGCTGTAGCTCCTGGTACTTCTCATATTCTAGAAGCAACTTTTGGTTGTTGCAACTTTCTGGAGAGAAACAAGAAAGGTATTTAAGGTTGGAGAGCAGCATCCTCTTCAGGGACACCCGGGAGCCTTGGGCGCTTTCCCACCCTTTCCAGCACCAGCTGGAGCAGCTGCCTCCAGAGCCAAGATTCAAATGCCTGCCTGGCTTCCTCACCACCACCCCCTCATCCCATCATCTCACCAGGCAGCCAAACTCCTCCCTGCCTGCTCTGGGAAGAAAAGTTTCTAGGAAAGCCCAGAGGAGTATCTGGGGACTCAGGGCCAAGAAGAATATCCTGAGTGTGAAAAACAGGTATTAGGACCCCCGCTTTATAGAAGAGTAAAGTGAGGCTCGGTAAGGTTAGGCGACTCCCTAGAATACCTGGTAAGTATGTGGTAAGCCTGGGACCCAAGGCAAGACTGTCAGCTTCCAAACTTGAACTTTTCCATGTCTCCTACTTCCCTGCCATGGGTGTGTCTTGTGAATGAGTAAAAACCCAGAAGTAAAAACCATGGTGAGTTCCAGGGGATGCATGTAGCCTCTCTTTAGACAAAGCTGTACTCCCTGAGACTTCTACTTGTGTCTGGAGGACTCTCAAGCGTTTTCCCGTAACCGAACTCTTCCCAACCCTAACCAACAAGGCCTCTACTTCCGGGCTCACCCAGGTCTTGCACTTCGCGGCTCTGCTTGTCTAGGAGCTCTTCTATGTGCTCATGGTGAGATATATCCTGCTTCTCTTTTTCTGTTCTTAAGACCTAAAACAGAGTCACATTTCCTCATTTACACACATCTGCTGAAAGCACTCCTAGGGCGAGACCTGATTCTACAAGTAGCACCCTCCTTCGCTCACAAACATTTCCCAAGCCCTTGTTTTGTAGCAGGTACTGTGCTATGAAGCAACAACCACATGATCACTTTTTATTTGTGTTATATTCTGCTGTAAAAGCTCTATACTTCTACTGTTTCTATTCCTGCTGCTACATGGGTTTGTCAATGACTTCAGTTTTGGACATGTGTCGAAAGGACTTCTGGGTGAAAAAGTAGGGATTCATTGGAATCCTCCATTGCTGGCACATTGCTGTCAAGGAAATCCTTGGGTGTGCTCAAGAGTAAGCTTCTGAGGAAGTGTTTCCTTTAAGCAGGAAAGCTTTCGGGCTTGGTGGGGGAGGGTTGGGGGTGGTGTGCCATCTTCAGGACCTAACTTTGTGCTTGGCTTATACAGAGCACCAAATAAATGTTTGTTGGCTAGATGAATAAAATTATAGGATGAATTAATTAATACAATTAATAACCAAGGTTTGTTTTTTTTAGCCAAACCTTCTGACCCATAGACATTAAAGAAACAAATATCCCTCAAGCACATAATTGGGAATTTTTTTAGGGGGTGGGGGATGGAGCCTCACTCTGTCACCCAGGCTGGAGTGCAGTGGTGAGATCATGACTCACTGCAGCCTCCACCTCCCAGGCTCAAGTGATCCTGCCATCCCAGCCTCCCAAGTAGCTAGAACTACAGGCATATGTCACCATGGCAGACTCATTTTATGTAGAGACAGGGTCTCACTATGTTACCCATGCTGGCCTCAAGCTCTCAGATGCAAGCGATCTTCCTGCCTAAGCATTCTAAAGTGTTAGAATTACAGGGGTAAGCCACCTTGCCCAGCGGGGATTTTTAGATAGGAGTCCAGCTTTGTGTAGAACAAAGAAAAGAATCTGGGAGAGCCCTGGACGATGTAAAATCTAACTATGTAAAGGCCATGTAGACTAATTTTATTTAACTTCCTGACAATAAATCGGTATTCTGCTAGTTATTCTCCATCTATGCTTTGATATTCTTATGTTTTTGCTTTTTCTTATCTTTTCATTTTTTTAAAATAAGTTTCTCCTAATCACAATTCTGATTGTACAGAAATTAGAAATTACAAAAAGTATAAAAGAAAATTTAAATTATCTATAATCCCAACTTCCAGAGATAATTATACTGTTATCTATTTTCTATATGTTTTTTACTACTATAGATCAGATAAATTAATCTTTTAATACCATTAATGCCAGTTAATACCATTCACCATAAAGAGGTTTATATTCTGCTTTTTTTCACTTAGCAGTTGGTTGTAAGCATTTTTATTTATTTATTTGTTCATGAGTCTCTGTCACCTAGGCTGGAGTGCTGTGGAGCGATCTCAGCTCACTGCAACCTCTGCCTCGGTTCAACCAATTCTTGTACCTCAGCCTCCCGAGTAGCTGGGACTATGGGCGTGCGCCACCATGCCTGGCTAGAGATGGGGATTCACCATGTTGGCCAGGCTGGTCTTGAACTCCTGACCTCAAGTGATTCACTTGCCTCTGCCTCCCAAAGTGCTGGAATTACAGGCGTCAGCCACAGTGCCTGGCCAGTTCGAAGCATTTCTGACATCATCAACTAGGCTTTAAAATTGGACGTTTTCATAGATCTTACTGTTTGAGCATAGCTTGGACAGCATACGCCAGTCCTGGCTTGAAAGTGGAAATTTCTGGCTATTTGTGGTTGCTGCTCAGACTCTTAAACAGACCTGGTTTTTTGTTTTCAAGGACTCCATTTCCTGGAGGAACTTGTCTGTTAGCGCCTTAATCTTCTCAGAATAGTTCATGTCCTTGAGTCGGAGCTGATACTCGTTCTCCATTTTTAATTCCTCCACGCGAGTCTTTAGCTCCAACATAACCTGCGCCTTTGGGAGAAGGACAGAGAATCAAGAACACTGACAGTGAGGGCGAATCAGAATATTTAAACCGGTGGCCTTGACCTGGGACCTGCAGCTCTGCCTAGCTTCAAACTCAACGTGTCTCAACTAGAACTTGTCATCTTTTCCCTAGACGATACACTGGCTAAAAACAAGGAGACAGATGAGCTTCCTCCTCTATCCTCAAATATCCTTACACATTGTGTTAGTAATGCGCTCATCTCTTTCAAGTCGGCTTAAATGTCTTCTGCCTGACGAGGCTGACTTGGACCACCCCGTTTAATTCTGCAACCCCTTTCCATTCCCAGGACCCATCACCTCTCTTACTCTGCTCTACTTATTATTTCCTTAGATCTTGCACTTTCTATAATTTACTGACTATTTTGCTTATTGTTTTTATTCTTCTTTCCTCGTTAGAACTTAAGCTCCACATTGGCCAGAGTCTTTGTAGGGTTTATTTGCTGATATATCCCAAGTACTGGAACAGTGTCTAACACAGAGTAGGAGCGCAGAAGATATTTACTGAAGAATGACTCCTGTCCCCGTGGAACTTAGAGTCTACCAAGGCAGCCAGATAAACCCATTATTATAAATTGTGGTAAGTGCCCAAAGCTGGGTAGTTCTCAGTACTGCCAATCTGTCCCTCTTGATGTCTTCTTAGACTCACTTTTATTACTTTATGTCCTAACTCTTCTGTCTTGCTGGTTTTTATGCCTAGTATCTTCTTATTCTTACTTTTTTCTTTTCTTTTTTTGAGACAGGGTTTCACTCTGTCACGCAGGCTGGAGTGCAGTGCTGTGATCACGGCTCACTGTAGCCTCAACCTCCTGGGCTCAAGTGATCCTCTCATCTCAGCCTGCCAAGTACCTGGGACTACGGGCATGCCCCACCACACACGGCTAATTTTTATATTTTCTGTAGAGATGGGGGGTCTCACGATGTTGCCCAGGCTGGTCTTGAACTCCTGGGCTCAAGTGATCCTCCTGCCTCAGCCTCCCAAAGTGCTGGGATTACAGGTATGAGCCACTGTGCCTGGCCTAGTGTCCTCTCCCATCGTACTCACTGATGCCAACGTTTTCTAAAAATACTGTGATACACACACGCTTCATTTCCTAAAAAAGTTACTGTTGATGACAGAGTGGGTCAGAATGCAGTATTTTCTTCTTGCTTATCTATGGGGACACGCCCTGCATCCCTATCTCATCATTTCTGGTCTGTCTCCTCTAGCACCTATGACCGACCTGACATCAAGGAATGGATTATGCACATTTCTGCATTCCTGGCCAGAAGACTACTGTGGATCTGGTGCACAGGTAGCACTGAGATGAAGGATAAGCACAAACTGCACGTGCAAAGCCACAGAGGTGGGAGCACGAATGCCCGGCCAGGGCCCTGCATGTGATATGGTGCAGGTGGCAGGCATAGGAGGAGGCAGCCAAGACTGCGTCAGACCATCAAGGGCCCAGCAGGCCATGCTAGGAAGTTTGGATTTTATCCTAGAGGGCTTCAAAGGTCCTCATTGAACCCGATCAGGCTGACTTTGGGGTTATAAAGACCTCTCCAATGCCGGTATGCAGCATGGACTAGATTAAGGAAGGACCAAAGGCAGGATGATGAGTTGCTGGGGCAGGTGGGGGGAGCTGCACAGACCAGGCGAGAGATGCAGGGTATGGAGTGAGGTAGGGAAGGGACTGGAGAGGAATGGAGAGGTTGGAGAGACTGCGTTTAGAGAGAGTGGTGCCTGATGGGGTGTGGGTTGGAGAGGTAAGGATCATGGATGAAGGCTGTCTCCCAGGTAGAAGGGCCAGTACCTGAGGGTGGGGCTTGGCCTGTCTTGCTTCACTGCTTTATCCCCAGAACCTAGAATAGGACTAGCAAGCTAGTCAGCACTGAATGAAGACTTACCAATGACCCCAGGGGTCTGGCCTGGTTAGTGGGATACATTTATCCATGGGGGTGACCTGGCCTTTGACACGCTGTGTTTGAGGTCCTCGTTCAGTGTCCTTCCTCCACCTATTCTCCACGTTGCTGCAGAGTAATCTCTCCGAGATGCGAATCATATGAAGTTATTCCCCAGCTTAAATCTATGAATGGTCCTTATGAACAATCTCCAGCCTCATGTATGGTGTAAAAGGCCCCCCGACCTCTCTGTTTCTCTCCAACGTCGTCTTCAGCCCTTCTCTCTGGCACACCCTAACTAGAAGCAGCTTTGCAGACCATCACTCCCTCATCCCTCTGTATACACTCACTGCTCATCGCTCAGTGGCTCTTGTCCATTTGTTCTGGAAAGCTCCGAGCAAGGCTCACGTCCTCCGGCACCACTTAGCCTGAGCCAAGATCCTTCCCCTGGGCTCCCCACAGCATTGTTCTTTCATGACACTTAATTCCACTGCATGCTTAATTCCCTTTTTTATGATATTCTGCCCTCCTCCCAGGCTATAAGCTAAAGGATGCTCTATGTCTTTTATCTCTGTAATCCCAGATCTTAGCATAGTGTCAGGTACATAGCAGACCCCTCTGTAAATCTTAGGCAGAGAATGAATAATAAGTGAGTAAATCATGGCCTGAGAGTTACATAGACTATCATGGAATATAAAGGAAAAGACAGCTGCGAATTCTAGGAACATGTTTTTTAAGGGACAGGTGGAGGAAGAGCCAGCACAGGAGTGGGGAGGAAGAGTCAGAAAGGTTTACAGGGGACAGAGTGTGGTCACATGGATGGTAAGACAGAAGGGAGCTTCAAGAAGTGAGCGGTAGAAGTGTGAGTCATCTCCAGCCTGGAAGCAGTACTGTCAGGTCCATCTGGGGGCTGCGCTCAGAAGTCAGCTTGGGAACCTTCAGGCCTTTGCTTCAGCCTGCTGTTTTCTATTTGGCCTCTTCTCCTACCCACTGGGAAAAACAGAAAAGATAAGAGAGAGGAGGAAGGGCTCCTTCTGCAGCAGGTCAGGCCCCCACTCTCACGGGCCCTCCTTCATCCTCTTCTCCCTCTTCGCTTTTCCTGCAGAAAATTCTAGGGAGCTCTAGTAGGGGTCTCCAGCAAATGCCAGGGACTTGTCACCCTGCTTTGTGGTAGTGTTGCATTGCTGCTCTGCGGCTTTACTTGTTTCTATCCCTCACTTGACTGTGAGCTTCCTGGTCATGTCACAGGGCCCATGCCTGTCTTTTCAGACAGACATGCATCCCCAGTGCCTGGCAAATGGTAGGTATTCAATAAACACACTTAGATTTTGGATGAACAGCCATGGCTGTGTAGCTTTGCGATCCTCCATGAGCCTCGTGTGTTTATCATCCATTCAGCTTCTCTCTTAGAGAGCGCAGCACAGAGCTACGCACTCACATCTCTGCAAAACACACCTTTACAGAATGTTTACTGCATCAACAGGAAGGAAGGGACATCCCTTTTGCATAGCGATTAAGGGAGGGGGCTCTAGATTAAATCTGGATTAGAACTCTAGTCCTATTACTTGTCAGCACACTGACTTTGGACACGTCCCTCAAACTCTCCTAACTTGTTTTTTGAAACATGGGGAGAATGACAGTATCTTCTTCATAGAGATATTGTGAGATTTAAATGAGAACATACTTTGCTTCTGTAAGTATTTATTGTCTTCTATGTGCTCAGCATGTGCTAGAAACTTGTTGGTCATATAAGAGAATTGTATGTTTCATTGTTCTTGGTTTCAAAGAGTAGGAAGAGGAAAACCAGATCACAGAACAAAAGCTAAGCGCAGTGTAAGGCAAGATGATCACATGGCAGGAAGACAGGCAGAGTAGGGTGGGCAGTGGCAGTGAGGGGGACAGCTTCGTTGTGTGGACAGAGGGTGTGCAGGGAGCTGTGCGGTCTGCACTAGGCACAGGGTGTAGCCAGACTGTAGAGGGCCCCGGTGCTGGACCCCCGTCTGAATGTAGACTGGTAAGGAATTCCATGTCTCTCTTCATTGGATCCAATTCTTACCTTTTCTTCCATGTCTGTTTTAGTCACAAGCACCTCTTCGGCAAAGCCCACCTCCCTCTCTCGCTTGATTCCCCGGCCATCCTTATCAAAGACCTTCCAGGTGAATAGGCAGCCATCCTCAGCAGTGGTCAGCAGGAATTGATCATCAAAGGTAAGCAACATCTGAAGAGAAAAAGGTCATGGCAAGGAAGTTTTCAAGGCCACAGATGACCAGGGCTGAGCCAGCCGTCATGCAAGGCTTCCCCCGATGCAATGGGCACAGCCTCACACGGAGGTAGACCTGATCCTGTGTGAGAATGAGACAGGAGCCTTCACAGTCATCTGTTAATGAATAGAAGAAGCAAGGTTATGTCTATGTTCCCTGTGGATTTGGAATATGAAGAGTCAGCTATTATCTAGAGTGTATAAGGAACTCTCAAAACTCAATGGTAAAAAAGCGAAACAATCCAATCAGAAAGTAGACAAAAGACATGGAGACATTTCACCAAGGAAAATACACAGATGGCAAGCAAGCACATGAAGAGATGTTCCACATTATTAGCCATTTAGGAAAATGCAAAATTAGGACCATGATGAGATATCACTACACACCCATTAGAACAGCTAAAATAAAAAAGTGACAACACCAAGTGCTGACAATGATGCAGAAAAACTGGGTCTCATGCCTTCTTGGTGGGAATGTAAAATGGTACAGCCACTCTGGAAAACAGCTTGGCAGTTTAAAAAATAAAAAACTGAATATACACTTACCATATGATTCAGCAGTTATACTCCTGGGCATTTATCCCAGAGAAATGAAAACTTATTTCCATGCAAAAGCCTGTATAGGATTGGTCACAGCAGCTTTATTTATAATAGCTGAAAACTGGAAAAAATTAAAAATATCCTACAATAGGTGAATGGCTAACCAAACTGTGATTTGTTTTTCATGGAATACTATTCAGCAATAAAAGGGAATAAACTATTTTTGATACACAACACAACTCAGATGGATTTGAAGGGGATTAAGCTAAATGGAAAAAGCCACATTGAGGACATTAAGCTAAAAAGCTT
Source organism: Cacajao melanocephalus (assembly GCA_963573385.1). Lineage (NCBI taxonomy): Eukaryota > Metazoa > Chordata > Mammalia > Primates > Pitheciidae > Cacajao > Cacajao melanocephalus. The sequence continues at coordinate 11,293 of CAUYLG010009063.1, forward strand.
CTCCACAGCAAAGGAAGCAATCAACAGAGTGAAGAGACAACCTGTCGAACGGGGGAAAATATTTGCAAACTACTACTCTGACAAAAGACCAATATGCAGAATACACAAAGAACTCAAACAACCCAGCATTAAACAGACAAACAGTCCTAAAGATCTCACTAAAAAGTGGGCTAAGGGGCCTAGCGCGGTGGCTCATTGCCTGTAATCCCAGCACTTTGGGAGGCCGAGGTGGGTAGATCACCTGAGGTCAGGAGTTTGAGACCAGCCTGGTCAACATGGCGAAACTCCATCTCTTCTAAAATACAAAAATTAGCTGGGCATGGTGGTGAAACCTGTAATCCCAGCTACTCAGGAGGCTAAGGCGGGAGAATCACTTGAACCCGGGAGGTGGAGGTTGCAGTGAGCTGAGATGGTGCCATTGCACTCTCCAGCCTGGGCGACAAGAGCAAAACTCTCAAAAAAAAAAAAAATTGAGCTAAGGACATGAATAGACATCTCTCAAAAGAATACATACAAATGACCAACAGGTATATAAAAAAATGCTCAACATCACTAATCATCAGGGAAATGCAAATTAAAACCACAATAAGATACTACCATCTGACCCCAGTTAGAATAGATATTATTAAAAAGACAACTAACAGATTATGGTGAGAACGTGGACAAGAGAGCTCTTATACACTGTTGGTGGGAAGGTAAATTAGTACAACCACTATGGAAAACAGTATGTAGACTTCTCAACAAAACTAAAAATAGAACTACCATACAATCCTGCAATCTCATTACTGCGTATTTATCTAAAGGAAAGGAAATCAGTTTATTGAAAGGATACATTAGAACTCATTTCTTCTTCAACCTGGCGCAGTGGCTCATGCCTGTAATCCTAACACTTTGGGAGGCCAAGGCAGACAGATGACTTGAGGTCAGGAGTTCGACACCAGCCTGGCCAACATGGTGAAACCCCCGCCTCTACTAAAAATACAAAAATTAGCCAGGCATGGTGGTGCATGCCTGTAATCCCAGCTACTTGAAAGGCTGAGGCAGGAGAATTGCTTGAATTCTCCTCAGATTTACTGTACTATTTACAATAGTAAAGTTATGGAATCAACTGAAGTGTCCATCAATGGATGAATGAATAAAGAAAATGTGGTAAATGTGGTATATATACCCACTGAAATACTATTTGGCCACAAAAATGAATGAAATCATGTTTTTGCAGCAACGTGGATGGAACTTCCATCCAGAAGTTATGTGAAATAAATTAGGTACAGAAAAAAAATATTGTATATTCTCATTCATATGTGGGAGCTAAAAAATGTTGACCTCATGGAGGTAGAGAGTGGCATGACAGATACCAGGGGTGAGTGTATGGGTGGGTGGGGTGATAAAGAGAGATTGGTTAACAGGCACAAACGTTAGATAGAAGAAATAACTTTTCGTTTTTTTTTTTTTTTTTTTTTAGGTAGAGTCTCACTGTGTTGCCCAGGCTGGAGTATATTGGCATGATCTCCCATCTCACTGCAACCTTTGCCTCTCAGGTTCAAGCAATTCTCCTGCCTCAGCCTCTCAAGTAGCTGGGATTACAGGTGTGCAGCACCACGGCCAGCTAATTTACGTATTTTTAGTAAGTCATCTGTCTGCCTTGGCCTCCCAAAGTACTGGGATTACAGGCGTGAGCCACTGTACCCTATAAAGGGTAGCATGGAGATCTTTGTGGTGACAGAAGGGCTCTATATTGTGATTGTAGTGGTGGTTACACAAACTCTGCATGTGAGAAATAACACAGAACGAGATATACACAGTGTACCAGTGTCAATTTTCTGGTTTGATATTTTGCTACAGTTCTATAAGATGTAATTATGGAGGGAAACTGAGTGAAGGATATATAGGACCTCTGTGCCATCTTTAAAATTTCCTCTGTAATCTCTAAGTATTTCGACATAAAAGGTAAAAGAGTTAACTATGAAAAATGTCTTCTAACAATCAGCAGTATGTTTCAAGAATCTTGAAAATGGTAATACTCTTACGTTAAGGAATTCTCTCCCTCTATAGGAATTTGGTCTTAGGAAAGAATCAGAGAGGTGCATATAAATTTGTAAACTGGGCTATTCGTTATAGATCATAAGATAATTTAAATGCCTAATTGCAAGAGAAGAGTTAGTAAGTTACAGTCCACCATATGATAGGATATTTGTATAGCTACTAAAATCATGCTTTTGAGGAATATTTAATTGTATGGACAAATGCTTACAGTAGGGTGAAGTTAAAAAAAAAGCAGGCCAGGAAGGTGGCCTCACAGTAAGATCTCCATTTTGTTTAAAACACACCCACGTGGAAATGTAGAAGGAAATGCATCAAAATAATGATGATGCTATTATGAGGATTTTAATTTCTAAAACAAATATGCATTGCTTTTATAATCAGAAAAATAAATACCTTATCCACAAAACTTGGTAGATCTGAAGGGAAGAGGGAGAATATGTTGTAGGAATTTACTTTGGACCCAAGGCCCAGGCTTGGTACAGAAATGTTCTGTTTTATAAAGGAAAACCTTTTCTTAATACAGCTAGTGTTGTAGGTAAGCCACTACAGAGTTTGGGACATAATTAAAAACCTCAGGTGTTGTGTCATTCAATCTGCAGAAAGAGAGAGTAAGGAAGAGGAGACACACACTTTCCCAGAGCCTGTTTTTCAGCGGGTCAGTGTAGGTACAGACGTTACTTTTTTTTGGACTATGAATAACCTTTCATTTACTATTGGCAAATTGATTTCTTGGCAACTATTTCGCATGCAAGATAATTATCTTTTATTTCATTTTCAAGATCGTGGTAAAATATACATTCTGTAAAATTTGCTATCTTAACTATTTTCAAGTGTACAGTTCAGTGTTATTAAATGCATCTGTAATGTTGTGCAACCATCAGCACCAACCACCCTCATAACCCTTTTGTCTTATAAAACCCAAACTCTGTACCTATGAAACAATCATTCCCCATTCCTCCCTCTCATAGCCTCTGCCAACACAGTTCTGTCTTTGTTATTCTGACTGCTGTAAGTATCTCCTAAAAGTGGAATCACACCGTATTTATCTTTTTGTGGTGGGCCTTGTTTAATTTAGCATAACATCCTCAAGGTTCATCCATGTAGTAGCACACTGCAGAATTTCCTTCCTTTTTAGGCAGGATACGGTTCCATCGTATAGACACTCCTATTTTGCTTATCCATTCATCTGTTGATGGATACTTGGTTGCTTCCACATTTTGACTATTGAACATAGACACGACTTTATGAGAAGGGGGAGTGAAAGGACAATTTACAAATGTGTGCTCATGGTATTGCCCTGGGGTGGCCTTCTCTACCCTCAGGGAGTGGTAGGGGCTAATCTTCTGGGCTATGGCTCCTTTCAGCCTGGGGTCATATTCTGGAGAAGGAGGCAGCTGTGGTCAAGAGCAGCCCATACTCACGGCAGCTACGGCATCCACCAAATGGCCCCTTAGTATACACGATATTACGGGAAAAAACGCCATACATACATTTTTAGGTGTATCTCTGATGATTTCCTAGGCTAAATTCCCGGAAGTAGTTTAAACAAAGAGCCTATTCGTAGTCAACAGATGTTGATTCAATGAACGATGGTGAATAAACAAGAAGAGAGAGTAAGGACAGAGAAAAGCCGTAGGGAGGTGAAGGAATGAGGCAGGCATGTGGCAGGCAGGTGTGGGACTGGGTTCCTGGGGACAGGGCCCTGCTCACCTTGGTGACAGGACCAGCATGGGCCTGGTACTCATTGAATTCCTTCTGCAGGGGCAGAGGGTACCTCATGGCACGAATGGTTCCCACTGAGGTGCCCACAAACATCATGCGTCCGGAATGCGAGATGGCAATGGCTGTGTAGGTGACGTCGAACGCCGGTATCTCTCGAAGGATCTGGGACACAGGTAGCTCTGCTCAGTGTGAGGGGCTAAGCTCTGCCCCCAGGTCCCGGTGCCATTCTCTCCCTCCATCTCCTCTAACAGCATCCCTAGGGGCCTGTCTTTAAAAAATGCTTTTTCTATCCCTTTTGCCATCTGAAATAGTGCCTAGCACAGAAAAGGCACACACTAGATATTCTTGCTGTGTTGCTGGTGAATAACCAATTTCATGAGTTAGGAGTAATACTAATAAAGACAGACCTCATATCACACTGACTCTGTGCCAAGCACTGTTCTGTGTCTTCTCCATGTTGCAACTCACTCAATCCTCACAAAACCCTCCGAGGCAGTAACTGTTACCCTTCATCTACAGATGATGGGCCTTCTGTGTGACAAAGGACTTGCTTTTACAACTCATGTACCCAGGTGGGCTCCAGTCTCTGCTTTGACTGCTATACTTGGGTGCATTTCAAAATGAGAATGGGATATTGGTCATAAGTGTATCCAGTAAGCATTTATTAATGCCCATTACATAAATAAAACTATACGTTAGTCTCCCCTTATCCTCGAGGGGTATGTTCTGAGATCTCCAGTGGATGCCTGAAACCACAGATAGGACAGAGCCCTATGCATACTATGTTTTATTTCTATATATACATAACTACGATATGGTTTAATTTATAAATTAGGCACAGTTAAGAGATAAATAATAGCTAATAATAAAATAGAACAGTTACAACAATACTGTATGAAAGCTATGTGAATGAGGTTTCTCTCTCAAAATATCTTACTGTATGGTGCTCGCCTGTTTTTAGACCTTGGCTGACCACAGGTAACTGAAACTGCGGATAAAGGGGCCTACTGTACTCTCAGAGCACCCCTTCATTTCCTCGCTCATCCACACACTCCTCCACCCTCCCAGCTACACACACATTTACTGAACGTTGTGCACCACGCAGTGTGCCAGCTAGTAGGGCCACCAAGAGGAGCAAAACATGGGCCTGCCCTAAAAGGGCTTTATTCTGGCACAGCACTGATAGCTGCTATTGAATGAGGACTGGGATACTTGGGGGTACACAGGAGAGTCACCATACTCTCAGCCGTGTTCCAACCACGGGGAGACCTGCTTGGGCTGGTTTGCTGCCGTGGTATCTATGCACTTTCCCAGGCACCAGTTACAGGAAAAGCCGGAGGAGCCAGCTGGAGAAGCACACAGGCCATGTTTGTGTGATGCATCCTTGCTAAGCTCCTCTCTCTTCCCTTCACTATTTGGAGCCCAACGTAACTGTACAGTTTCAAAGTTCGGTGATTTCAAAAGAACACAGTGGCAAGCCTAGGTGATAGCAGCTGACTGCACAGTCATGCATCGCTTGATATGGGATACATGGTTAGGCTGTTTTGTCATGCAAACATCACAGAGTGTATTTACACAAACTTAGCTGCGACAGCCTACTATACCCTAGACTATGTGGTGGGGCCTACTGCTCCTAGGTTACAAGCCTAACAGCACGTGACTATACTGAATACTGTAGGCAACTGTGACACAATGGAAAGTATCTGTGTATCTAAACAGAAAAGGTGCAGTGAAAATTTGGCATTATAATCTTAGAGTCTCTGCGGTTCGTCCTTGGTGTTACTCAGTGCACGCTGTAGTTAGGTTTTTACCCCAGGAAAGTAAATGCACACCAAGGGTAAGAGTGCAGTTTAGAGATGACATGATTTCCATGCCTGGAAGGTGGAAGTTACAGACAGCAAGTAAAACGGAAATGAAAAAGAGCACCACAATCTACAATTTCACCCAGTCAGGAAGGAAACTGGGCAGGAAATTCAGGAAGTGACGATAATTGAGCTAATCCAAAAGGAATGAGGAGCCTGACATTATCCTGGGAAGACGGGGCCCTGTAAGTGGAGGCCCTCATTTCGTGCATACTTTCTGCTGTAAACACAGGAGGCTGTCCCTGCAGATCCATGCAGCAGCCCAGAGGCGGGGCAGGGGCAGACTCACCGAAGAATCCGCAATCTCCTTGAGGGTGTAGTCTGTTCCAACAGCAAAGATAATTTTGGCATCGGGGGAGATAGTAACACAGTTGTAGCTGCAAGACTTGAGCACACATTCTGTCTCTCTCTTTCCTGTGGACAGATTCCATTCATACACAGCACCATCTGTGCCACCAGAAATCAGTTTGCTATCATCTGCATTCCACACAATTGAGCGAATCTGCAGGAGACAAAGATACCCAGTGAAGAGGGTATACACACACACCCCCTAACATGGAAAAGGGTGCAGACTCCTCAGGTGCTCCCCTAGACTGAGCAGAACGTCCTTTCCTGCTGTAGGCCCTTCTGTCAGCACAAAATGTAGCTTCTTGTGAATGCTAACATTCTGTTTTCTATGACGCTTACAAATTACTGAAGACGAAACACTCCCATTTCTTTTTCACTTTATGAATGCAAAGACTGAGTCATACAGGTTTCTTAATGTTAGAAACAACCAATTATTGCTGTTTTTTCAAAATGTTTTTGACATAATTATATATTCACAGAAACTTGCAAAAATAGCACAGAGAGAGTGGACTTCCGGAATGGCAGGGTAAGGACCTCAATTTGACTTTCTCTCTGACAATGTAGGTAAAATGGAAAATAAGATTAAAAGTAAAAAACCACTCATTTAAAGTCTCTAGAAGGCTGAGTGCAGCGGCTCACACCTGTAGTCCCAACACTTCGGGAGGCTGAGATGGGAGGATCACTTGAGCCCAGCAGTTTGAGAACAGCCTGGGTAACACAGTGAGACCCTGTCTTTATAAAAATAAAAATAATAAGCCGGGCATGGTGGCATGCACCTGAGGCAGGAAGATGGCTTAAGCTGGAGAGGCTGAGGCGGCAGTGAGCTGTGAGTGTACTATTGCACTCTGGCCTCAGCGACAGAGTGAGACCCTGTCTAAAATAAATAAAATGTCTCTAGAAATTGTCCTCAGGGAACAGAGCAAATGGAAAAACATTTGTTCAGGAAAATCTACTCAATCCCAGTAAGAACAGAGTCTGCAGCATTTGGGCCATGACTTGCTCTGTTATGGCTTTAGCTCCACAAACTTCGCTGCTGTGCACTCTGGGCAGGTGTGGCCAAGGCAAGGGACTCCTTCTCCCCTTAGCTTGGGCTATGGTTTCAGTCTAGAAAGGCAAACTGCTGGGATTTCTTATTCTTACCTTAGCCCCATGTTGCAGAAGCTCTATTCCAAGCAGGTGTGGCCAAGAGAGCCCAGATTCTCTTCCCCACCGCCCATCCTCACTTGTTGGAAGAAGCTCCACTCCAAGTTCAACATACTGAGGATAACTGCCCCAATTATTCTTGACCCAGTTTGCTCATAGGGTGAAAGTTCAAGCCATGAAGGGCAAGCCAGAAAGACCAGGGGCTTAAACACATGCAGGTGCATGCATGCGCGCACACACACACACGCACACACATGTGCGCACACATACACGCACACACACACACCTCAAGTATCACTGACAGAAGTGAGGATGTTACTCCTGGAAAAGCAGGTCCCTGCACCAGCTCTGGTGCAGTGAGGCAAAGGTTCTGCCCATGGGAAAGTCAGGCGCTAAGACAGGGAGCTCTGCTTGAGGGGACTGACTTTATTTGGAATAGAACATGGAAAAGTCCATGCCTATGGGCACTTTCTAAAACAATGGAGATCTTAGTGGAAAGTGATTAAGAGGAGGCTGATAACTCTAGGCTGTAAGCAAAATGATACAGAGCAGTGGAATTTTGATAGGAATAACATGGGAAAGAGAGTGAAACAGACCTCTTCAGGGATAACAGACAACTCTAGGGGCTGGAAGGCCTTGTGTATGTGCTAGGTTGTACTGATTCAGGTGCAGTCAGAGTGGGATGTGGGGAAAACTTGAAAGCATCTCCTAAGCTACACAAAGACCTGTTAACACAGGGCAGAGTCTCACTGGCATAATGGGCCTACCAAACACAATAGCCTACCAAACGCAAGCTCTCCTGAACAGCAAGCTCTCCTGACCCAGGGGCATCTCCTAGGAGGTCAGGCTTAAAAATGAAATCATATTCAGCCTTCGCAGCCTGGAAGACTGTGTGCATGCCCAAGGCTGTACCCCTTTATGTACAATCAGAGAGGGGACATCTAAACTACCAGTCACTGGCTGAACATGATGCAAAAGCCATTAACTTTCTGAACTATGATAGCAGTTTCCAAGCCAAATATAAATCTGGTAGATAAAGGTAAAAATCGAATTGGCTGAGGGGGTTCATGTACAGTCTGTAAATAATAAGTAGCTTAGGCAACTGATGGGCAGCCCTAGGTAGCCAGGCCAAAAGAAGAAAATGAAAAATATCTGAGTTTAAGGATATGAGAGGCTGCACACTACAGGGAAACAGACTTTACAGAATTATCTCAGCCAAGTCACTAAACAGATAATCAGCCAGCCAACCAACAACCTTCTGGGGGGGCACATATCAGAATTGCTATAACATATTGTCTAAAATATTCAGCCTACAAAAAATTGAAACACAAACAAACAAATAAATATGACCAGTAGGAAAAAGAAAGAAAGAAAAGCATTCAGGCAATAGAAATTGCCTTTGAAGGGGCCCAGATGGTAGATTTTGCAAAGACTTCAAAGTAGTTAATACAAATGTGTTCAATGAACTAAAGGAAACTATACTTAAATAATTAAAGGAAGGTATGATGACAAGTCTCATCAAATAGAGAATATCAATAAGAAGACAGAAAATATTTTAAAAATCAAATGTAAATTCTAGAGTTGAAAAGTACAATAACCAAAATGAAAAATTCACTAGAAGGGCTCAGCAGTAGATTTAAGCTGGCAAACTTGAAATAGATCAACAGAGATTGTGCAATATCTGAAGAACAAAGAGAAACAATAATTAAGAAAAACTAACATCAACAGAGTTTCAGAGAAATGTGGGCAACCACTAAATGCACCCACATATGTGTACTGTAATGGGAGCACTACGAGAAGAAAGAAAAACAGAAAACATAGTCAAATACATAATGCTGAAAAATCTCAAATTTGTTGAAAAACATAAACCTACACATCCAAGAAGTACAATAAACTCCAAGTAGGATAAATGCAAAGAAATCTAGATCCAGACACATCAAAAACAAAATATGGAAAGCCAAAGATAAGAAAATATTGAAAGCCAGCTGGCCACAGTGGCTCACACCAGTAATCCCAGCACTTTGGGAGGCCGAGGTGGGCAGAGCATGAGATCAAGAGATCAAGACCATCCTAGCCAACACAGTGAAACCCCGTTTCTAGTAAAAATACAAAAATTAGCCAGGCGTGGTGGTGGGCACCTGCAGTCCCAGCTACTCATAAGGCTGAGGCAGAAGAATCGCTTGAACCCGGGAGGTAGAGGTTACAGTGCACCAAGATTGCGCCACTGCATTCCAGCCTGGCAAAAGAGCAAGACTCCGTCTCAAAAAAAATAGAAAGAAAAGAAAATATTGAAAGCCCTATGAGAAAAATGATTAATCACATAACATCTAACTTCTCTCAGAAACGAAGGAGGCCATAAGGCAGTAGGAGACATATGAAAAGTACTGAGAGTAAGAAAAAAAAACCTTACATCCAGCAAAACCATATTTTCATATTTTAAACATGAAGATAAATATGAACATAAAGATATTCTCAGATAAAAGCTTACAAAATTTTTTACTAGAAGATCTGCCTTCCAAGAAATAGTAAAGAAAATCCTTCATGCTGAAAGCAAGTAACCAGACAGTAATGTGAATTCATACAAAAAAGGAAAGTCAAACAAATCAAAGCACAGTAGAGGTAATTATGCACGTAATGAAGAGATAGTATAACTGCATATTATACCTTCTTTATTCTCTAAGCTGATTTAAAAAGCAACTGCATATATATGCAAAAGTACTATATATAGAGAGTATTGTTTGGCTATAACATGTAGAAATGTAATAAATATAATATATTTGACAATAAAAGTGCAAAGGTGATGTAGGAATAAAGCTTTACTGGGTTAAGAAAATGACACCAGATGTAACTCAGATCCACAAGAAGAAATCAAAAGAACCAAAAGGGTAAGCAAGAAGGTTTAGAAATTTACACTTGCTCTCAGTCTTTTCTCTCAGCTTCTTTAAAAGACATAATAAGATTATATAAAGTAATAATAATCAACAATGCATTGTTGGGTTTGTAACATACAAAGATGTAACGTGGGTAACAACAGTACAACAAAGGGTAGGACTGAATGGAGCTATGTAAGAGTAAAGTTTCTATATTTCACTGGAACTAAGTCAGTAAATATTTGAAGTCCATTTTTTTGAGGTCGGTTTTTCTTCTTTAACCTGTGAATATAGTGAACTACAATAATTTTTGAATGACAAACCAGCCTTGCATTACTAGAATAAATCCCATTTGGTAGTGAAGTCTAGTTCTTTTCATATATTGCTGGATTCAATATGTTAATATATTATTGAGGATTTTTGAGTCTATGTTTGTGAGGAATATTGATCTGTAGTTTTCTTTTCTTTGTTTCTACTGGTTTTGGTATTAGAGTCACACTGGCAACAAAAAATGAGTTGGGATGTTTCATCTTCCATTTTCTGAAGGAGTTTGTATGGCATTGGTTTTGATTCCTTTCTAAATGTATGTATATACACTACACCTATATCTATTTCTGTATCTCTATATATCGAAAACCATAAATTCACATTGATACCTCCAATTTCAATTCAACCACAAGGTGCATTGTTGCCTCTGCCCCTTTACATATTTGTAACTCCCTTCTCCAACTTTGAAAGACCTACCTCCCATGATCTTTGATATATTTGCTTATTTTCTCACTCTACCCATAAATAACCAATCTCCCAACCCACTGGATACCCCTTTGGGTATCTCCATGACTCCTACCCTGTCAGCCATATCTTTAGCTCCTTTGTCAGCCCCATCCCCACCTCTTAAATGGGATTTTCTATTTTGTAACTATTCCATAAAAATGCACTTTTAAAAATATAGAGAACTTATTTCTAACAATATTCCTAATTTTGTTAGTTTATCTGAACATTCTTTGAATTTTCTGCATACCCAATCATGTTGTCTGTAACAGTTTAATTTCTTTAGTTCTAATCTTTATACCTTTTGTTTCCTTTTCTTACTTTATTGCACTGGTTTAGGACTCAGTAAAAGGCTCTCAGAAAGCATCACATTGTTCTCATCTCAGAGGGATGCTTTCATAATTTCATGATTAAGTATACTACTTGTTGTAGGTTCTCTGTAAATATCTCATATAAAATTTAGGAAGTTCCTCATTTGTTAAGTGCTTTTTAAAAACATCATGAATAAGACTAGACTTTGTTCTTAAAATTTTTTAGAAAATTTGTTGAAAAATCGTTCCAAAAAACTTTTTAGAACATTTATTTTATTTAGCAAATACATGTTAAATTTTTGTCAATTTTTATTGTATCTGCATTTACAGAGGTAAGCATCTGATTATTCTTTATTATTATGTTTATGTGGTACAGTACATTAATTGATTTCAAAAGCTAAAACAACTTTGTATTCCTGGAATAATCCCGTCTTGGTCATGTTGTATTATCTTTTTAACATATTGCTGGATTGGTCTGATAATGTTTTGTTTAGGACTTTTCTATGTTCATGAAAAAGACTAACATTATTTTTTTTCTTGTAGTATCTTTGACAGATTTTTGGTATTATAATTATGTTGGCCTCATAGAACAGAATTGGAAAGTATTTCTTCTTTCTCCAATTCTCTAGAACAGTGTTTTTCAAGATTAGTGTGTTTTTTTTTTTTTTCTTAAATGTTGATAAAATTCTCCAGTGATAAGATCTGGGCCTAAAGTTTTCTTTGTAGAAAGATTTTAAGTTACAGATTCAATTTTTATAGGAATTTTTCAGTTTCATCTATATATTAAAATTCATTTGAATAAAGTTGTTTGTAATAGCCTTTCAGATTTTTTTTTTTTTTTTGAGACAGGGTCTCACTCTGTTGCCCAGGGTGGAGTGCAGTGGTGTGATCTCGGCTCACTGCAACCTCCACTTCCTGGGTCCAGGTGATTCTCCTGCCTCAGCCTCCTGAGTAGCTGGGGTTACAGGTGTGTGCCACCATACCTGACTAATTTTTGTATTTTTAGTAGAGATGGGGTTTCACCATGTTGGCCAGGCTGGTCTTGAAGTCCTAATCTCAAATGATCCACCTGCCTTAGCCTCCCAAAGTGCTGAGATTACAGGTGTAAGTGACCGTGCCCAGCCCCCTTTCAGATCTTTTTAATGTCTATAGGACCTTTAGTGATATCCCTTTTTATTGGTTATTGGTATCTCCTCACTCTTACTTTTTTCTTGATCAGTCATGCCAAAGGTTTGTCCATTTCATGTTTTCATTTATTTTTTATTTTATTTTTTATTTTTTTATTTTTTTGAAAGAAAGAAAAAGAGAGGAAAGAAAGTGAGAGTGAAAGAAAGAAAGAAAAAGAATGTACGAGAGAAAGAAAGAGGAAGAAAAAGAGGGAGAGAGAACAGGATTCTTGTTCTACTGCCCAGGCTAGAATGCA
>CAUYLG010009064.1:0-24183 GCA_963573385.1 Cacajao melanocephalus
TGTTTACTGTGAAACTCTCGGTCCTCAGCGCTTCCAATTGCTGTTCTCCTTGCGGTGGTGGGACCAGCCGAGCTGACTCAAAGGGCGCCCAGTCGCGTATACTCTGCACTGAGAAGCGCTGCGCCGCGCCGGGGCGCCGGCAAATAGCCGCGCCGGCCAAAAAAGTCACGCTGGCGACCCGTGAGGCTCCTCCGCCGGGAATCTCCTAGTCTGTGGGCAACAAAAATTCGTCTGAAAGTGCGGCGTCCACTCGCTCTCTGTGCTTTCACTGGGAGCTACAACCCTGAGCTGTTGTTAATCGGCCATCTTGGATCTCTCTCCTGGCCACGCTGTTTGTTAGAGAAAAATGAGCCGCCTTTTTTTTAAAGACTGTGTGTTAAATTGGTTTTAATTTTCCAGTATACAATTTAATGGGGACTTGAGCTTGGGAATATAAGCACCCATCTGAAATTGAACACAAGGGATGCCCACACCCCCAGTTAAAGAAATTACAGCTGCTTTGACCTAAGGTGATTCTTAGGTAAAGTACCTAAGAGTACTGAAATGAAACATTTTTCGGTTAGTACCCTGAAATTTTGTGTGCTCAAGATGCATTATTATTTTTATTAGAGGGCCTTCCATGTACTGGATTTGAATTATGACCTACCAGCATTATGGAACTTACTTACTGTTTGCATGACCTTCAGTGACCACCATAGAGGCATGAAGGCGCTGTTGGGTTGAGTGGTTCATACCAGTGAGTCCTTGAACCAGGCCAGTGAGGCTTAGGAGATGGGCACCAATATTTTCCAGCAAAAGTTTAATTTTTGCAGGCCAATTTATAAAACTGCCCTAGAAGGGTAAACTTTTAGGGAGAAGCTATTAAAGCACAAAATTTAAAGAAGGCAGACAGGGCATAGCTGAGGCTGGAACAATACCCTCAGGACCTGGGCCTTTTTTTCCCCTAACCCATTTTCCATTATAAGAAAATGCTTTTAAGGTTGTGAGACCTGCCATTGACCATCTGGGGCCTAGAACCAGTTTAACTGATTTTTTAGATGGAAAAGTTTTGCCAGAGAGAGAGCCAATCCCAAGCAAGACAAATTATACACTAAACACAAAGTCCCAGAGCCTGTAGCTTTTGAATTTTTCCAAAAGGCTTTGCCAATTTTAGACTGGCTTCACCAGGGACTTGAACCAGTAACCTGGCAGCTGCTAGCTCTATACCTTAACCAACTGCGCTAACAGGCCACTTGCATTAAGAGAAGGCAGAAAGCTTTTTAAAGCCATATTTTGAATGAGAATGCTTCACCCTTAGGCAGTGTAGCCTGCTGAAAGCCAGCAGCCACTTCTTTTCCCTCAGCTTTCAGATTTCAGTTATTTTTATGTGGTAGTTCATCCTATGTGCTAATATATTATTCTGTGTTTAATTGAAAAAGTCTTTACTCCTCCTGTGAAGAAGGGAGAAGACCCTTTCCAAACAGACAAGCTTCCTGAAAACCTGGGCTATCTCCTCAAAATGAAGGACGGTGTAGTGTACGTCTATCCTAATGAAGCAGCAGCCAGCAAAGATGAGCCTAAGCCACTTCCTTACCCAAATCTGGACACCTTCTTAGATGACATGAATTTTTTACTTGCTTTAATTGCTCAAGGACCTGTGTAAGTATTTAGCGAGACCTAAACACCTAGTACGACTACTACTGCTGATAGTAAGACTAAGTACTAAATGGGTACTATGTTCAGACACTATATTAAACCCTTCATGTACATTGTTCCTTTTATTCCTTACACTTGCTCTGTGAGGTGGTTATTTTCATAATTCCAGTTTTATGAGCTGAGACTTTGAGGAGTTAAGTAACTTGCCTAAAGTAACACAACTGGCTGAGCCAGGATTCGCACCTGAATCTTCTGACCCCAAAGCCAGGACCTTTGACTTTGAACAACACTCTCTCCACTGAAACCTTTCCAGGTTCTCCCTCATTACCATGTCCAACATTGTTGAAAAGATTAAGCCCTTGGAGCCCGCTACGTCTCAGTGAGATTAACTGCAGAGTAAACTGCAAAGTTTGTTTCAGTATGAATTATAAAGGTCCTGATAGTTTCAAAATTGTGACTGTTTTTCTTGAATGTCTGCCGCTTTTTGGAATTAAATAATTTTATTTTTTCACAGTAAGACCTACACCCACCGGCGGCTGAAGTTCCTGTCCTCCAAGTTCCAGGTTCATCAGATGCTCAACGAGATGGACGAGTTAAAGGAGCTGAAAAACAACCCCCACCGAGATTTTTACAACTGCAGGAAGGTAAACGTTTTAGTTGCTCAGAGGTAATTCCTGGGCAAAAACAATCCAATTATTTCTTGAGAAGCCAAGAAAACACTGTGTTTCTGATTAATCTAAGATTTCTACAGGTTCAGTGGATTTTAGTAAAAACAGATAGATTATGTCTAAAGGGTTAGGGTTAAGTGCCATTTCTATTGTTTTCCCCATAGAAAGGTTTGCCACATTTTTGGCATTAAAAATTATAATTATTGTTGACAACAAAAGTAACAACAACAACAAAACATTAAAAATGACCATTCAAGAATTTGAAAGATCTTCCTTCTAGTCCTTTTTCTTTGACTTCCTGACTCTACGACCTTGGAGGAAGTGACTACATATTTTCATTTCAGTGTCCTCATTTGTAAAATTGAGAACTACATC
This sequence comes from Cacajao melanocephalus, assembly GCA_963573385.1. NCBI lineage: Eukaryota > Metazoa > Chordata > Mammalia > Primates > Pitheciidae > Cacajao > Cacajao melanocephalus. The sequence continues at coordinate 2,679 of CAUYLG010009064.1, forward strand.
TGCCCAATCCAGTTCACATGAGGATTGCGAATATCAAATGAGTTAGCCTAGAGATTGTGAAATCCAATCAACTAGAAACACTTCCAAGATGTGTTTTGACCATTAAAATGATTACAAGGAAGTGGGAATAGGAAATATATGAGCAGAGATTCAGGCCCAAATCCTGGCTTAGCAGCCTATACAACTTTGGACTAATTACTTATCTGCTGAAATTTCAGTGTATAAAATTTAGTTATAAGAATATCTACCTCATAAATGCCATCACAGTGTCATGGCTTCATAATTTCAATCCTTTCTCCTTAGGGGCTGAAAGTTATGGTAGTTACTTCACTTCCAGCTGTGTTTAAGAAGTGAACAATGGTCCAGAAGAATGTTGTGTGGATCAGACATAGGAAATAAATTGGATGTACAGCTATACAGAAGAAGCAAGCATTACTATTGCATCTAGCCTAACTTTTCACATCCTCTCTTAGGCACATCACGGTTATAATGAGTTCTTTATTGCTGAAGCACTTCCGTCAGCTCACATCCTCATTATTTACTTTGTCCCAACACAATGAGATTTGCAGCACCATATCCTCTAAACAGAGTAGGATAGCTAAGGCTGATTGATGTTTTTTTTACTTTCTCTAAATGTACACACAGGTGGACACTCATATCCATGCAGCCGCTTGCATGAACCAGAAACATCTGCTGCGTTTTATTAAGAAATCTTACCAAATTGATGCCGACAGAGTGGTCTATAGCACCAAAGAGAAGAATATGACCCTAAAGGAACTTTTTGCTAAGTTGAAAATGCATCCTTATGACCTGACTGTTGATTCTCTGGATGTTCATGCTGTAGGTTGAAACGGCAATGTCAGTTTCACTCTAATACTCAGAACCTCACATCTTTCTCCTACAAGCCCTCCCTTCTCAGAGCCCTCTTAACCAGCTTGGCTTACCAGGCTGCCTGAAAGCACCACAGACAATTTGACACTTTTGAAGTTTGCTCATTGTCACCTGTCCCAATAAAATTCCTTTTTTTTTTTTTTTTTTGAGATGGAGTCTTGCTCTGTCGCCACGCTGAAGTGCAGTGGCACGATTTGGCTCATGCAATCTCTCCCTGCCTCAGCCTCCCAAAATAGCTGGGACTACAGGTGCGCCAGCACACCCAGCTAATTTTTTTTTTTTGTATTTTAGTAGAGACAGAATGTCACCATGTTGGCCAGGACGGTCTCAATCTCCGGACCTCATGATCCTCCCGCCTCAGCCTCCCAAAGTGCTGGGATTATAGGCGTGAGCCACTGTGCCTGGCCCCAGATTCGATTTTTGGAGCCCAATGCCCTCCCCTACTACCAGGCCCCAGTTCTGCTTGACTATTTTCTAGCTCTCTGTGTCCAGACAGCTCTGGCAAAAATACATTTCTGCTCTTTTTTCCTGATTCAGGGACGCCAGACCTTCCAGCGTTTTGATAAGTTCAATGACAAATACAATCCTGTAGGAGCAAGTGAGCTACGGGACCTCTACCTGAAGACAGACAATTACATCAACGGGGAATATTTTGCCACTATCATCAAGGTGAGGAGGAACCAATCAGATCTATGGTACCTGGCATGGTTCTTGAGGAAAGGGACTCCAGCCTGGGTAGTAAGAGTGAAACTCTACGTCTCAAAAAAAAAAAAAAAAAAAAAAAAGATTTTTAAAGACCTCTATTCCTAAGGTAGAGAAATTAAGGGTGTGGTTTCAACATCGATTAAGGATCTGACCCTTTCAGATTCTGAAAGGAATAGAATGGGGATCTCCTCTCCCTAGACCCCAGAGGAACTTGTGGGAATCCCTGGCTTGGACTTCTCTCTTGGCTTTGCAGGAGGTAGGTGCAGACCTGGTGGAGGCCAAGTATCAGCACGCTGAGCCCCGCCTGTCCATCTATGGCCGCAGTCCTGATGAGTGGAGCAAACTCTCCTCCTGGTTCGTCTGCAACCGCATCCACTGCCCCAACATGACATGGATGATCCAAGTCCCCAGGATCTAGTATGTACCTGCCCATCAGAAACTCTAAAGCCTGCCCTGTCTCATCTGCCTCAACTCCCCTGCATGAACGAGGAATGTGTTGCCCATCTAGACAGAAATCGGCACTCACTATTGGGTCCTGCATGCTTCGTTTTGCCCTTTCTGCGTGCAGCACTCTTAACCACAGACAGGAGCTAGAAAGATCATTTCAGTTCAGTCCCCCAGCTTTATGAGGATCATAAATATGTGGCTGAGAACAATTAAAACTAAGATAGAATAAGAACTATGTACCGTTTGGTACACATTTTCTTTCACTTGGTCTTCCTCTTTGTGTCAAGTCCATTCTTTCCCATGCTCATCTCTACTGGGATGTGGCTTTCCTGTATCAGAACCTTTACCACTGTCTATCGATTGTCTCACCTACAAGTGCTCAAGTTCTCCACAATCAATGAGTATTTATCAATGGTACTGTTGAGGAAGTCATCTCCCTTTCATATCACCTGCTATCATTCATCGCCTTCAGGGATGGCTTCTCTTTTGGTTTGTCCAGTATCATTGATCTTTTATTTAACTTAGGTGTTTACATAGTTTCTGGCTACCTGCCTTTGTGTTCCGTGTGACCTGCTGCAATGCAAGAGTTTCATCCTGCCTTTTTAACCCAAAAAAGTAATTTTTTGACAGGGATAATACCTCCTGCCTAATAGGCAGAGAGGCAGTAGGTTGGTTAGGAGTATAGACTCTGGACCCAGAGTAGCGATACTTGAATCCTGGCTCTACCATTTAGCTGTGCAACTTTGGGTTAAGTTATATCACCTCATTGTGCCTAGTTTCATCATCTCTAAAACAAGGTAAAAACAATACCTAACTTACTGAGTTGTTATGTGGATTACGTTAGCTAATACATCTGGACACTGAGAAGAGTCGTTGGCATATATTAAATGCTATATAATAGTTTGTTAAATTGGATCAGAGGTATTCTTGGTAATCATTTCATGCTCACTACCTTGTAGCTGCACACATATATAAATCATTGAAACTTTTATGACATAATTGCTATATTCCTCTATGTGGACTTAGCTGTGAAGGTTTAGTTTTCTTACGATAAAGGTTTGTAAAAAAGATGGGGGTATAGGGTCCACCCAAAAATTTTTACTTCCTATGTCCAGCCCAAACTGAATCCCTCTCTATAGGTAAGCAAGAAGAATGTATGAGGAGCATGGACCTAGGATAGATATACCAAGTCTTTTCCTGTCCATGACATTTGGTCCTCTGGTTCCCTCATACTGGGTGGGGCTAACAGTCCTAAAAATCTTTTTTTCTCCTAAATTCTTTTCATTCTTGCCTCTAGTGATGTGTTCCGTTCCAAGAATTTCCTTCCACATTTTGGAAAAATGCTGGAGAATATTTTCATGCCAGTGTTTGAGGCCACCATCAACCCCCAGGCTGACCCAAATCTCAGTGTCTTCCTCAAGCATGTAAGCATGACCCTTCAGGCCTTCGTACTGATGCTCATGAACCAGTCTTCCTACCTGGTCATGACGAATTCTTGGTGCTTATCTCTTTCTGTTTGGTCTGTGCCTTTGGACCTGAAAGTTTGTGTGAGGACTGGGACCCTGCAGTTGGACTGAACCCATTGCATGGCTCACTTTTCCTAACAGATCACTGGCTTTGACAGTGTGGATGATGAGTCCAAACACAGTGGCCACATGTTCTCCTCCAAGAGTCCCAAGCCCCAGGAGTGGACATTGGAAAAGAATCCGTCTTACACCTACTATGCCTACTACATGTATGCAAACATCATGGTGCTCAACAGCCTGAGAAAGTAAGTAGGAGAGAACTGGAGCTAGGAAGGCCTATTCGACACAGCCCTTTTCCTCATACATTGGCACTTCAGGTGGTCAAGGGCCTCAGTGCATTACTGTGATGCTTTCAATTGGCCCAAATCAGAAATTTCTTTCCCTTAACGTTTTTCTTCAGTTTATTTATTTAGGGGCAAAAATTGATATTTTGATGCTTTCAATAATTCTCACAGTTCCTTTTTTGGGAAGTTTAGGAATTTATACTAATCATTGTGCAATTAATTATAAAACTTCATTTTACCCTTCTTGATATACTTAGGTAAGGAATAAATAGAGGGATATTAATACTGGGATTTTCTGGAAACATTTCTCCCTTGAAGTGTGAATGGAATAAATGATGAGATGGTGATATTGGTAACTTTCCTATTGAGACTGAAGATATTTCCATCCAGGCAATCAACACTTGACTTGCTTCCTTACCCCCATATCCTCTGCTGCCTCTCTTTAGAAACTTTGTATTTAGCAAGAATTAAGATTATGATCTGGGCTATTTTGCTGAATTCTTTGGATGGCTTACTTCCTTCCAGAGTATACATTTTTTGGCTGGGCATGGTGGCTCACGCCTGTAATCCAAGCACTTTGGAGGCCAAGGCGGGCGGATCACCTGAGGTCGGGAGTTCAAGGCCAGAGTGTTCATTTTTCTACTGAATTTTCTTGTAAATCACTCCATACCCAGAACCCGCAATTCCTATAGCAGTTTTATTTCCCCCAGGGAACGAGGCATGAACACGTTTCTGTTTCGACCTCACTGTGGGGAAGCTGGAGCCCTCACCCATCTCATGACAGCATTCATGATCGCAGATAATATCTCTCATGGCCTGAATTTAAAAAAGGTGAGTTGGACGCTCTCTTCTTAACTTTTATATTGGAGCTAGAGGAATCTTTCTTCCCTTAACCAACCATACTGTAACAAGTCATTATCAACACTGGAATCATATTCAAATAGAGCATAAAAGATTTTTTAGTTTAGTGCAGTTCATTCTACAGAGAAAAGTAAAGGGACTTGCTCAAGATTACCTAGCTGGTTGCTGTCAGAGATAAGTTAACGCAGATCTCCTGACTTCTAGCTTAGAATCCTGACAAGGGATAATTAAGAGATGGCCTGGCTTACCTTAAGCTAGTTTTTGCCAGATTTCTTGTTATAGCATGCTTCAAGATTTTTGTGTGTGTGTGAGAGAGTCAGAGATTTCTTGTAGAGAAAGAAAGAAAATGTTTCAAGGCAAAGTCTTTTGACTGAGACAGACCATCCAGCACAGGCAATTACAGATCAAATAAACATTTGGTTTGACTCAATCCTTCTGAAAATTAATGTATCCTAAATACACTTATTATAAATAGCATTTACATTGAAAAACTCCTAAATTCTCCTCACTAAGGGACTTGAAGAACAAATGATAATTTTGTTGAAAGCTGAAGCTTAAGGCAGACCACGAGATTGTATTGTTTCTAGCTTATATTCCTTTTCAATATCTTTAAATATTTTTTCACTTTTCTTTTTCAGAGTCCCGTGTTACAATACTTGTTTTTCTTAGCCCAGATTCCCATCGCCATGTCACCACTAAGTAACAATAGCCTATTTCTAGAGTATGCCAAAAATCCTTTTTTGGATTTCCTTCAGAAAGGGTTAATGATCTCACTGTCTACAGATGACCCAATGCAATTCCACTTTACCAAGGTATAGTATGGGCCTGGGCAATACAAGTACATTTTACTGGATTGTTGTTTTCCATCCAGAATTTGAAAGTCAAATCAAGATATTTCATTATTCTTTCTGAGCAAGATGCATATTATTTATTAATTCATTCCTCTTTTTTCCTCATTTAATAATTAACTGCAGGAGCCCCTAATGGAAGAATATGCTATTGCTGCACAAGTCTTCAAGCTGAGCACCTGTGATATGTGTGAAGTGGCAAGGAACAGTGTCTTGCAGTGTGGAATTTCTCATGAGGTAGACCTGTCCTTGAATGGCTGCCCTTCTGAGTATAGGGTCTGCTAACTTGAATACTGAAAAAGCAGCGGGGAAGCATATGTGGAAAAATTGTCCCACAAATCATATGCCATTACTATGGATAGGGACTAGAAGGGATTATTCTATCTCCTTGCCTATGCCTTTTGGGCAACGGAAGTAAAATACACTTGATTTCTCAGCAGACTGTGAACACTGAGGCACTAGATGAGAGCTTTTAATGGGTTGTTATTATTCTTTTGTCAGTGGCTAAGGTAAAGAAGGAATTTTTGTAAAGAAGGCAATTGTTATCTATACCAGGGTGAAAAGAGACAACAATCATTCTGCACCCTTTTCTCTTACAGGAGAAAGCAAAGTTTCTGGGTGACAATTATCTTGAGGAAGGCCCTGCTGGAAATGACATCCGGAGGACAAACGTAGCCCAAATCCGAATGGCCTATCGCTATGAAACCTGGTGTTATGAACTCAATTTAATTGCTGAGGGTCTTAAATCAACAGAATAAAATAAGTAAACTAAATAATAATATGAGTGAGATTCTCATTGTAGAGTTTGAAGAATAATAGTTACCTGTTGTTAGTCCCCACCGTAAACCAAGGACTATATTAGATGCTCCACTGACATCATTTCATTTAATTCTTCTCACAACCTTTATAAAGTAGATATTATTATCTCCATTTTGGGGAAATTAGTACACTAAAGCCAGTAAGGTTAACAACTTGCACAAGGATATACCTGGTGAAGGGTAGCAGCGGGAACACAGGTTTCTCTGACTGCAGTCTCTATGACTTTCAGGCAAAATATCCATTAAAGCTGGGCAAAAATACAAGAAAATGACTTTTTGGGAGATAGGCTTTTGGTTTATAGAACAAAATTTGCTTAAGGCACTTAGAACCATTAAAAAGTCCTTTGACGGCTGGGCACGGTGGCTCACGCCTGTAATTCCAGCACTTTGGGAGGCCGAGGCGGGCGGATCACGAGGTCAAGAGATCAAAACCATCCTCGCCAACATGGTGAAACCCCCTCTCTACTAAAAAATACAAAAATTAGCTGGGTATGGTGGCAGGCACCTGTAGTCCCAGCTACTCGGGAGGCTGAGGCAGGAGAACTGCTTGAACCCAGGAGGTGGAGGTTGCAGTGAGCCGAGATCGTGCCACTGCACTCTAGCCTGGTGCCTGGAACACAGCAAGACTCTGTCTCAAAAAAAAAAAAAAAGTCCTTTGACAAGGTATAAGTGAACAGTGAATCGTGGCTTTCTTAGACAAAACTAGATGGTGCACCCCAATATAGAAAATCAGTACTTATGAGTTATTATACTCAGGGAGAATTTTCCTTACAAAAGAATTCTTAGCTTTAAGGATGTGATTGACAATAAGATTATAGTGAGCTAAACTGGTACATTTCAAATGACTTTGCTTACCAAAGTAAAGTGTATATATAACTTTTAAGAAGCATGCCTTCCAAACACTTTTCTCAGTATAAAGAAAGAGAAAAAGAAAACTAAAAAGAATAAAAAAGTTTTAAAAATTATGAAAAGAAAAAAAAAAAAAAGAAGAAGCATGCCTATTACTCGAGGTCAGGTGAAATTCCAAATGGACAGATGATACTTCCACACATACAACTGTGTTGGCATCTAGTGGCTGGGCTGATATTTCATTCGACTTACTCAATAAACAATTATTGATCAAATAGCTAAAGTATCAGGTACTATTCTAAACACCAAAGGTATACAGAATATGATTTCATTCCTATCCTCTAGTTGTCCTCAGCATGAAGTTATAAAGTATGTGGCTATAAGTAAAAAAGAGAATTTTGTGAAATGTCTCAGAAACTAATGAGCTTTTTTTTTTTTTTTTTTTTAGATAGGGTCTTGTTCTGTCACCCAGGCTGGAGTGCAGTGCAGTGGTGCAATTACAGTTCACTGCAGCCTCGACCTCCCAGGCGTAGGTGATCCTCCTACCTCAGGCTTCAGAGTAGCCAGGACTACAGTCATAGACCACCATGACCAATTAATTTTTTAAATCTTTTGTAGAGACGCGGTTTCACCATGTTGTCCAGGCCGGTCTCAAACTCCTGGGCTCAAGCGATCCATGTGCCTTGGCCTCCCAAAGTACTGTGATTGTAGGCGTGAGCCACTGTGCCTAGCCTGAACTTTCAAATGGAATAAAAAAAAAAAGCAAATTCCTGCAAGCTTCCACATTCTGTACAGGCAGCCATAAGCCTAGGTGTAACCCTGATGGCATGTTTGTACTAGCTCTGGTGTAACAATCTCTTCCTGATTTCTGAAGTTTTGTTTGTTAAGTATTTGTAAGTCCTTTAAAGAACCAGATTTTATTTTATTTTGGCTTCCTCATCATCAAAATAATACAAATTGCTACATTAAACACTGTATTCTCAGGCTTCAAAGGGCATTAGCTACCATTATGTGTATCTCCATCTTACCCATGAGAGGGCAGTAGAATACATACATGTGAATTCATTATTACATCTACAAATTTGGTTTCACATGTGATACTTGGAATTCAATCTGCCTCATTTTGCCAAATAATCTTCCTGAATGCAAAGGTCAAAAAATACATTTCTGGGCTGGATACAGTGGCTCATGTCTGTAATCCCAGCACTTTGGGAGACTGAGCCAGGAGGATTGCTTGAGCCTAGGAGTTGGAGACCAGCCTGGGCAGCATAGCGAGACCCTGTCTCTATAAAAAAATAAAAATTAAAAAATTTCCCCAGGGATAGTGGTGCATGCTTTATAGTACTAGCTACTTGGGAGGCTGAGGTGGGAGGATTCTTTGAGGCCAGGAGGTTGAGGCTTCAAGTGATCTATGATTGGGCCACTGGACTCCAGTGTGAGTGACACAAAGCGACCCTGTCTCAATAAATAAGTAAATAGATACATTAGATAAGAATTTTTTTTTTTTTTTTTTTTTTTTGGTGGAGGAAGCCCATAAAGATGAGTGTTCAAAATTCACTACAAACAATATCCACATTTATTTCCTTATTGGGACATGATTTTTTTTTTTCTTAAGTATGATCATTACCTACCCCCCCCCCCCCCCGCATAGAATGTAATTTCTGTTTTACTGCCTACAGATCACAGTTTCACAACGGTTTGGGACATGCTGCCTTTATTGTTTGGGTTAAGTTCGCTTATGACAGTCATCTGTGATACGTAACTAAACACCTCTCTTTCTGGTAGTCTTCTGTTTTGGTACCTCTGCGTGAACAAATGTAGGAAAAGTTTGGTCACCAGACCCAAGAGGCTCTGGCTGGGTGGGGCGGGGCGAGGCGGGGTGGGGTGGTTAGCCAGTGCCTGGGAAACAGGCTCAACTGATCCTTGTGCGGCAGCCTCGGTGAAACTGGGTTACGGCTTGCAGTAGGCACAACGCCATGCACATACCTGGGCAAGAACGTGTTGCAGGCGGAGCGATTAGGCATGTGTGTCTCAACAGGGCGTGGGGGCTGACCTCAGGCACTGGGAGTATCAAGGCACCCCTGTTCTGAGAGTCCAAGCCTGAGGTGCTGCGGGAGTTGCTTCTCTTGACGTTTCAAGTTGGCACCATACTGCAAGTGTTTGCTCACGAGGTGAGCCACGGAAACAGTACTTGGATTCCCTGATTAAGCCAGGCTCCATCTTGTTGAGTAGTAGTGAAGAGTCAACCTTCACATAAAACGTAGGGCCGTTGCCTGGGGCCGATGCGACGGTAGGCACGGCGAGGGCGATGGAGCTCTGGCTCGAGGGCTCAGCCGGACGATGGTAGCGCCGGTGCGGTCGCCCGCCTGCTGGGCCTGCGGCGTCGCTGCGACCCAGGTCCTGCCAAGGTTCTGGCCATTCAGCGGACCTGAGGCTCGGAGGCACGGTGGTTCCCTTCACCGCGGGCCGGGGCGGTGCCGGGGGCGGGCAAAGCGTGAGGGGTGGGAATAGGAGCCAATAAGAACTGAGCCTTGCCACGCCGGGCGGGGTTAGGGGTGGGGCAGCAGCCGGGGCGGGGCCTTTAGCCGGGCCTGCGGGGGCGGGAAGGAGCGGACCCGAGTGAGACCCGGGAGACCGGCCCGACTGCAGAGGCAACGTCGAGGTCCAGACAGGTAGGAGTCGGGTAATCCGGAGCGGGGTGTCAAGCGGCAGGACTTCGGAGGCTCGGGGCGGTTGGCATCACCCTCTGGGCGTCGGGCGCGGGGCTGCGGCGCAGCGGCGTAGTCCGCGGAAGGCGGGAGCCAGGCTGGCGGAGGTGGCGTCCCCGCGCCCCGCGGTCTCTGCACCTCTCCGGTCCGGAGGAGCAAGAGGCTGCTGGGCCCAGCGGACGCCCGGCTTTGAGACGTCCTCTCGTGGCCGCTCGGGTTGTGGCGGAGCCTGGCTGAGGATATCCTCGCCGCTCACCTCTGGAGCTTGGGAACCCCTCGGCGGGGCGCAGCTCTTTGCTGGGGAAGAGTGGGGGAGCGCCCCGCAGCCCGGGGGAAACGCGGCCTTTCGCCAAGATTAGCCAGTGAGCTTGAACTTCGACCTGCTGGGATGATGCACTTCTAAACAATTTTTTGCTTTTTTTTGTTGCTTTTGTTGTTTTGATTCTTAACAGCATCTAATAAGCACAATACCGAAAGTTGTCAACTAGAATTTTAATATAAAAATCTGACAGTGGAACATTTAAGAGCATTTGAGTGACTAGTGCTGTATAGCAGCTGATGATTAGATTATGAGTCAAAAGGCTCAATTCTGGGGCCAGAACCCACGGAACCAGATGTGGTACTTCGGTCAAATTAACTTCCTGGGCCTCCCTTTCTGTGAAATTGGCAAGTGCATGCCTATGGGTATTCTCTGGGTCAAATGAGATGAGTGAGGGTATTCTACAGTGTCAGATATTTGAACGTGCGTGTGGAGCATGTATATTCTGTGAAGCAACTACTAAGTGCCTGGTGTGATTCTCTTGCAGTGTTTTAAAGTGCTAGATCCTTGCTTACTGTGTAAATAAGTTGTTTAAACTCTTTTACACAAAGTCACCATTGTTTGAGTGTGTTCTATTTTTAACTGATTGATGAAATTTTCTAGACTAGCACAGTGGTGTTATCTATGCACTTGCTGAATCATTTACCACGAAGTCTGTAGCGATCAAATAATCTACTTCTTTGCCTTAGCCAAATAGTTGAAGTTTAAGATACCTGCTAAAGTAAGCTTGGGACATTGCTCCAAATCAAGACTTTCATTTGTTTTTGTGAATTGAGGGGCTGCTTACAGGAAGATTTAAGTCCTTCAAAATACAGTTAATATATGGCCATATTTTTTCATGCAGCCTTTATTATAGACGTTTTTGTTCTTTACTGTGGGTATGTGTGCAAGGGATTTTAGGGGGGATATGGGAAATAAAAAAGAAAATGACAGTCTTGTAACCCGTAGGCTTTTGCTGGGGATACTTGTAGGCCTGTTCTGAGTTTGCAAGGCAGAAACCAGGAAATGTAGTAATTATGTGTCTTGGTCTTTCATTAGTTTGTGTGTGTGTGTGTGTGTGTGTTGAATGTGGTAGTACGTTTTCTAAATGCAGCAATAAAGGAAGAATATTCATTTTTCTTATTGACAATAAGCAGTTTTCAAAAGCTGAAAATTATATTACTTTTAAAGGATCTGTAGTGAGTCTTAAGTTATAGGCAAGACTTTTAGACCACCGGATACCAAGATCAAAATAAATGAAGTAGTAGAGGGAAAGTTACTAGTGAATGTAATTTTTTTTGTGTTGCTTTAGAAGTTCTACTTAATGTTTCAACAAGTCAGTGGAGGATGGGTGTTTTGAAACTACTTTAAAACATGAATTTTAAACATGTACTCCATATATAAATTTTTCTATGATTTACAATTTATTGATCTTGGAGATCTGAAACCTTACATTCACATTGTTTTTTGAGAGCCTATTGTATTCCAAGGCACAAGCCTATATTTATGTAAGAGCAGTATGTAATTCCTTTCATCTAGGAATTACACTCTACCAAGTGGGTGCAAATAAGTACAGAAAAGGCAAAAGCTGTTTTTAAAGCAGATGGTAACAATAACAGCAACTAGCATTCATTGGTACCTACTCTGTGCCAGGCAGTATTCTAAATTCTTTACATGTAGTTAGCTTATTTAATCCTCAAAACAGCACGAGGGATGTTACTATGATCATCTCATTAAGAGACATAGAGAGGTTGAGTAACTTGGCCATGACTAGACAACCTGGATAGCAGAGGTAGGATTCAAATCAGTCACCCTCCAAGGACCTGATTGTAACCTTTGCACTATACTGAGTTTCAAATTCTGTGAGATATAAATGAAATCTAATAAGTACTTTAAAAAGAGGCCTATAAAAAACTTATTCAAAAAGAAGGAAAGAAAGAGGAAAAAGTAAACTGCTATTGCAATATATAGAAGTCATGTCCAAGATATGATTTAATTATAGTTTGTATGTAGGAACCCTTTTTTCTGTTGTTACCGATGAATGACGTGGGGTTGATTCTAAGCTCTCAGTCCCTCAGTAACGACAGTTATGGCATTATCTTAACAATATGAGGTGCTTTTTTTTCATTAAGAAGTTAAAAATATCTGTTCTCAGATGGTCAGTTAAAGGTGAGATTCAGGAAAAGAAAATGCTTCCCTATTTTCAAGAAGCTTATAACCAGATATGTAGATAAGTCCCTACAATTTCAGCATGATAAGAGCCATAAAGAAGTGTCGATTTAGGTATGTTTGAAGAGTTGCCAGAAAAAAAAAAAGGAAGTATAGATAGAGTTTAATGGGAACACTAATGAGGAAAAATAATTCTGCATGTGGTAGGAAGGAGGATTAGAGAGAAGATACCATATTTAAATCTGGCTTTGAAGGATGAATGGGAGTTTGCTGAAATTGGGTCAGGAAACAGGAGACATGAATGAAAGCCAGGGATAAGTGTGAATGTATATGGTATGTTTGAGGAATGTGTTGTAGTCCATTGTCACTGAAGGTCAGAGTGTATAGAAATTGGTGATTGGGCTAAAGGAGAGAGTGCCTGGAAATAAGATGAAAAAAGAAAAGTGCAAAGCTTCCTTGCTGATTGCATTAGGATCACTAAAATTTCTAGGTAATGTAGGATTTCAGTTTCCTTCATTTGGAACAAAGAAATGAGTAATTCAGTTTGGCAGAATGTTTCACTAAAAAAACATAATGTTAAAAGTACTTTTAATACTTTGAAGTACGATATAAGACAACATTACAGACTTAGGTAAGTAAAAAGTTATGATTCAGCAAAAGAGGGGAAAGATGTCTTCTGATGCTAGGTCCTGAAGAGCCAGAGTATCATGCTAATAAGGACTTTGGACTTGATTCTAAGGACCATGGAGAGCTAGTGAAGGATTTTAGACATAGGTATTTAGGAAAGATAACCTGAAGATTGGAGGCTGGATTGGATGGAGAGAGGCAAAAGGCAGGGAGATAAGTTGGGAGACTATTGCTATTGAAATAGCACAGATAAGAGAGGATTAGGGCCTGAAGTAGGCAACTAGTAATAGGGATGGAGAGGAGAGGATAGATAGTGAAGGCGTAGAATTGACAGGGCTTTAAAATCTATTGGCTCAGAAGGTGAACAGAAAAGTAAATGACTTAAGTTTTTTAGCTTGGAAAACTGTTTGGATGAAGGGTCTTTTTTTTTTAATGTCGGAGGAAGATGTTTCCATTTTTGAACATGTTAAGTTTGAATTGTCTTTGAAGCATTCAAGTGGAGATGTCAAGAGAGGCTCTAGAGTCCAGAAGCCAGGCTGAAACTGGTGATTCAGATTTCAGAGGTAGCAGGAAGTGTTAATTGAAGCCGTAAGAACAGATTAAATTGAATATAGAATTAGAAGAGAAGAGGGCCAACAATAAATGATTTGTTTTATGTAAGTAGAAGGGATTATTTATCTGTGCTAATTTAGTCCCATGAATTATTATTATAAAGCAATGAAATGGGTTTTAATTGAAAGTTGAACAACTTTTACATTCAGATGAGTCCTGTCCTTTTAAAATTTCATTTGGGACTCACTCATTTATTCCAGAAGTACAGACACTCCTCAGTTTTCGATGGGGTTATGTCCCGATAAACCCGTCATAAGTTGAAAATATAATTAGTCAGCATATAATAAACTTACAATGGATTTATCTGAACATAACCCCATTGTGAGTTAAGGAGAGTACTGAGCACATACTGCTTTGGCATCATCATAAAGTTGAAAAATCATTGTTAAACTATCATTAAGTCAGGGACTGTCCTTATTGCCCAAATATTATTGGCGCTTCTCTTTCTAAAAAGCTTTATAGCAAATTCACAGCTACACAAGAACATTGATCTTCTGGCTTTATTATGGAATTATTTTTCTGTCTCTTTATTTGCAAGGCATGTATAGCTTATTTACTTTTTTTTTTTTAACAGCCAGGGTCTTGCTCTGCCACCCTGGCTGGAATACAGTGATGCAATCATAGCTCACTGCAGCCTGGACCGCTTTGGCTTAAGGAATCCTCCTGCTTCAGTCTCCTGATAAACTAGGACTATAGGTGTGCACCACCACTATTTTTTATTTTTTATTTTATTTTTCTTGAGACAATCTGGCTCTGTCACCCAGGCTGGAGTGCACTGTGCCTGTCTTCTGTTTACCTTTAATCAAAGCTTTGAAAGTATATTCCTATCCCAACACTGGATCTTTTAGTTCTTGGAAGTCATAGACAAAGCTTAGAAAACAACAAGACTGTGTGTCCATGCCTGTAATCAGCACGTTGAGAGGCCAAGGCAGGAGGATTATTTGAGCCCAGGAGTTCTAGACCAGCCTGGGCAACATAAGGAGACCTCGTCTCTACAAAAAAATTTTAAAAATTAGCTGGACATGGTGGCATATGCCTGAGGCCCCAGCTGCTTGGGAGGCTGAGGTGGGAGAATTACTTGAACCCGAGAGGCAGAGGTTGCAATGAGCCGAGATTGTGCTGTTGCACTCCAGCCTGGTGACAGAGCAAGACTCTGTCTCAAAAAAAAAAAAAAAAAAAGAAAAGAATAACTCTATGGTCTTCTAAAGCAGCGGTTAGCAAATATTCTTTAAAGAGCTAGATAGTAAATATTAATATTTTATACTTTGTGTGCCATATGGTCTCTGTCACACCTACCCAATTCTGTCGAAAAGCAGCCATAGACAACACTTAAATGAATAAGCATGTACTATGTTCCAATAAAACTTTATTTATGGACACTGAAATTTGAATTTCATATAATTTTCACATCA
Organism: Cacajao melanocephalus; assembly: GCA_963573385.1. Classification (NCBI taxonomy): domain Eukaryota; kingdom Metazoa; phylum Chordata; class Mammalia; order Primates; family Pitheciidae; genus Cacajao; species Cacajao melanocephalus. The sequence goes on from CAUYLG010009064.1 coordinate 17,734, forward strand.
CAAAATGTTATACTTATTTGATTCCCTCCCCCCACCATTAAAATATGTAAAAACCACTCTTAACTCAAAGGCCTTGCAAAAATAGGCAGTGGGCCAGATTTGGCCCACAGGTAGGCCATAGTCTGCCAGCCCTAAGGGATCTTCTTTGAAATACTTGAATTCGTAAGCTTGGTTTAGAAAAAAATCATGGTTCTTCAAAATTATACCTCCTGTTTTTAAATTCTTGTACATTTCTTAAAATAACTAAAACATTTTCATTCTTCCTCCATTTCTCATTAAAATGGAAAATATTCCCTTAACTGGTTTGGAACCTGAGATACAGAGAAGTAGATTAACTTGTACAGAATCAGAGTAAAAAAGTATATTTGCAATAAAACATTGATCTTTTTGCTTCCGTGAAAGCGGGGCCACTGAAACGGGTGAAATAAAAGACGAACTTGAAGGGGTATTCTGCACTGGTTCCCAGAGTGTTAGGATGGAATTTTTTTCTCTTTTTCTTCTTTGCCTTGAATGAATAATTTTTATCCTAAAGAAAAGAAAACACGACAATGTCTTCACTTCATAAACAGTATATTTAATTATAAGACTGAAGCATTAAGTAAATGATAAGAGAAAATTTAAAGGACTTTTTCACACCTATCTATCCCAAATGTTTATCCTTTTTTCTTTTCTTTTTTTTTCTTTTCTTTCTCTCTTTCTCTCCCTTTCTTTCTTTCCTTTCTTTTCTTTCTCTCTCTCTCTTTCTTTCTTTTCTTACAAGGCCGTGGATCTTTCTTTCTTTCTTTTGTCTTTCTTTCTTTCTTTTTTTTTTTTTTTTCTGTCTTATCTTTTTCTGTCACCCAGGCTGGAGTACAGTGGCACCATCATAGCTCACTGCAGCCTCCAACCCCTGGGCTCAAGCGATCCCTCCACCTCAGGCTCCCAACTAGCTAGCACTACAGGTGCACGCCACCAAGGCTGGCTAATTTTTTAAAAAAACCTTTTGTACAGATGGGATCTTGATACATTGTCTAGGCTGGGCTTGAATTCCTGGGTTTGGGATCCTCCCATCTCAGCCTCCCAAAGCACTGAGATTACAAGTATGAAGCCACTATGCCTGGCCCTTGTTTTTGAGGAAGAAATTCAAGGTTTTTTTTCTTTGTTTGTTTGTTTGTTTGTTTGTTTGAGACAGAGTCTCTGTTCATCGCCAGGCATCAGGCTGCAGTGCAGTGGCACAATCTCGACTCACTGCGACCTCGGCTCCTGGGTTCAAGCATTTCTCCTGCCTCAGCCTCCTGAGTAGCTGGGTCTACAGGCACGCGCCACGACGCCCAGCTAATTTTTGTATTTTTAGTAGAGACGGGGTTTCACCGTGTTGGCCAGGATGGTCTCGAGCTCTTGAGCTCGTGATCCGCCTGCCTGGGCCTCCCAAAGTGCTGGGATTACAGGCATAAGCCACCACACCCAGCCTTTTCTTATGAGTCTTAGACTTCTGGTTAGTGGTGTGAAAATAGAGTTTTTAGCATTTAGTTCAGGCAATATTAATCAATTTATATTACTTAAAGGTTATTATTTATGCTCTACGTTTTAAAGTTAAATTTCTAACTTTCATAGTTTTCATAGCAGTGATAAATATTTACAACAAAGGAATGGAGAGAAATTATTTGTTTTCCTTCAAGTTTGAATTCATAGAAATGACGTTTACGGATTTTTTTGTTTGGGGATGTTAAAATTCAGGGCAGATTGGTGGGGGTGAAGAGAGAGAGAGTTATTTTTGCTGCTACTTAAAAGGGATTTGCAGTTTTCTCTGTCTTTTTTCCCGTTGGAGTAAAAAAACAAAATCTCCCAGCTGTGTGGGATGTGTTTGAATTGGTTACTTAGCAATATAAAGCATAATTTTGTATTTAAATATTTATCTGTACTCTTTGATATTCTGATTAAATAAGGGTCTATTAAGCCTATAATAATAGGGCCTTTGTGAGGAAATAACATAGACCGCTCCACAACAGTGTTTACTGAAAATTTCCTTTTCCCTGGGCCCTACTTAAACTGTAAGGGTAACTTAGAACAAAAGAGGAAAATTATTTGAATTAGAGTGATGGTCAATTTAATCATGAGTGTAATGTGATAGCTGTCATTGTATAGTTGTATTGACATAAATCAGGGTTAAGCAAAGTGTGGGAGAATTTTATCTGCTGTTGTTAAAAACGGTGAGTCGTTCAACCAGATTTTATTTTTGAACTTTGCATTTGTCAAGTGTGATATTTTCAAGAATCTAGTGATAATTGTATTTTTAAATCAAACTAGATCAATTTGCTTTTAAAATTTGTTGTTTCACGATTAGAAGAAAAAATGGAGTAAAAAACACAGAGGTATATGCAATAACTGGATCTGGAAGAACGAGAATGTTGAGGGAAATGATCACCTGAGAAAAAGTATAAGACTTTCAATGAAGATTCTTTAAAATATGATTTTATCAAATGGGCCAAACCTTAGTAAAATGACAGACCTGTGTCTTCATTTTCCTATAATAATAAGGAATTTAATTGGCGTTGCAAATACAAATTAAAAATCTTTAAAATTAAAAAGATTCTTGGAAATATAGCATACTGGACATTTAAATAAGCTCTTTCAAATATTTTCAAAGAAAGAAAAAAAGATAAAGTTATCTCAGTTTCCTATTTATTCAAGTATCATTCCTGAGAAAGATTATTGTCTCATTTAGTCGTGTATCAGTGGCATAAGGGAAAAATGGCTACATTATCTCTTGAAAAAGTATTCAACTAGAATTCATGGATATTGTGCTCATGATTTTTGATGCTAAATCAGCTGGAAATTAAAAATTATACTTCTTAGTGATGACATATCTCTATTCTGTACCATTATGGGACATTTCAGCAATACTTGTAAGATGGCTATAGTCTGGTGCAGATTTTGTAATCCAAATCAATGGGGTCACTGATGTTGTAAGTTGTACTGTGGTTTTAGGTAGTGAAGATAATAAGGAGGATTTTTCTTGTGTTGTTTAAATTTAACCATAGCTGTACAAGTATGTGTACGGAATTTAAAAAAATAAATTGTTGATCCTCAGAAGTTAAACTGGGAAAAAAACTTTTAAATGATTATGAGCAATTGAATATCAAATGTGATTAGAAAATATAAAGCAGTTATTTTAAGCATTGTTTGAAGCTGCTACTAACAGTGCTCCCTCCCCTGTCCACCCCCCATGCAAGGCTCACGCTTGTGTTTCAATGAGTATCTCCTCGAAGTACCTTCCAACACTCAAGGGGAGGGAGGGAATTAGAGAGAGACAAACTTACAGCCAAAAGTCAGAACAATACACCTGACAGTATAGGCATCCTCTTGCTTTCTTCTGAATTTCCCTCCAGCAAAAACAATAGGCTGGGTGTGGGTGAACATACTGCCCAGCAAGTCACTGCTGGGCTTGATTTCTGTCCTTTTTGTTCTAAGGGCTAAGAGTACTGTTTGAAACTGCTGATGTATATATGACAAAGCTTTGATATCCACAGAAAACTTTCTGAATCTCATGAATGTGTTGAAAGTTGTTAATTATATTAAGGGAAGCTTACTGAGTAACCAGTGTTTTAAAATATTTTTTTATTCAGAGTTAACTGTAGCTGTTTACTTTATCATACTGAAGTTTGATTGTTGAGATAAGGAGCTAAGCAGATTGTATGAATCCAGAATTTTTCTGGATGAGAGGCAGTCTCGGCCAGGCATGGTAGCTCACTCCTGTAATCCTAGCACTTGGGAGGCCAAGGGAGGAATATCACTTGAGTCCATGAGTTTGAGACCAGCCTAGGCAACATGGTGAAACTCAGTCTCTACTAAAAATACAAAGAATTAGCCGAACGTGGTGACATGTGCTTGTGGTCCCAGCTACTAAGGAGACTAAGGTGGGAGAATCGCCTGAGCCCAAAGGTTGAGGCTGCAGTGAACTGTGAGCACACATCTGCTCTTCATCCTGGGCAACTGGATGAGACTTGGTCAAAAAAAAAAGGGGTGGGGGAAGGAAGGAAGGAAGGAAAGAAAGAAGGAAGGATAAAGAAGGAAATCTCATTGGGCAGATATTTTTCAATATTTTAGAATAACAAAATTTGCAGATTTGACTGCTATTTTTGGCTGTCTAGTGAACTATCTTTGAAGCTATACGGTGAAGGGTTCCAAAAGACATTATGATGGCAAATGACACTTGCTGCTATTGTGTATGTCTGGCAACTGTATCTTCAAGTGTCACTACTGAATCTTTTTTTTTTTTCTTTGAGACAGAGTCTCCCTCTGTAGCTCAGGCTGGAGTGCAGTGGTGGGATCTTGGCTCACTGCAACCTCTGCCTCCAGTGATTCTCCTGCCTCAGCTCCCAAGTAGCTGGCAATACAGGCACGGGCCCCCACCCCTGGCTAAGTTTTTGTGTTTTTAGTAGAGATGGGTTTCACCGTGTTGGCCAGGCTGGTCTTGAACTCCTGACCTCAAGTGATCTACCCATCTCAACTTCCCAAAGTGCTGGGATTACAGGCATGAGTCACGGCGCCTGGCCACTACTGCATCTTGAAAACGACATTATCAGTGAAGAAAGTTTGAAGAAAATAAAATGTGGAGATATTGTTAGTTATTATTACTGTTACTAGACTTTTAGTTGTTATTTTCCTGAAGAGAAACCTGAAATATTAAAGAAAAACATTTGGCTGAGAGATTAATTTGTGCCCCATCACGTCAGTACACTTGATTTTAGCCAAAAGACTGAGAAGCAATGCATCACATCAATAATTAAGTTTAATGTGTACTCCAAGAAGAGAATGAATTACTGCAGCTTAGTTCTTCTTTTACTTTGAAGAATAATTAAATGACATTGCCTATCATCATTTAAAAAATTTTAAAAATAAGGCCGGGCATGGTGGCTTACACCTGTAATCCGAGCACTTCGGGAGGCCGAGGTGGGTGGATCATTTGAGGTCAGGAGTTTGAGACCAGCCTGGCCAGCATGGTGAACCCTTGTCTCTACTAAAAATACAAAAATTAGCTGGGCATGGTGGCTGCATGCCTGTAGTCCCAGCTACTCAGGAGGCTGAGGCAGGAGAATCACTCAAGCCTGGAAGGTGGAGGTCGTAGTGAGCTGAGATCGTGCCACTACACTCCAGTCTGGGTGTGAAAAAAAAAATTAAAAATAGAGACAGGGTCTCACTATGTTGTTCAGCTGGTCTTGAACTTCTGGGCTGAAGCAATCCTCCTCTGCCTCAGTTATCATTTTGTATTAAGACTAAAGGACTGTTGCAAAGTAGTACTGCCATTCTTTTGACCCTCTTGTGAGCACTAGCACCTTTCTTCCATCAGACTTTCTCCTCCCTCTTCCATGTATTTCTATATCTTTCATTATTTTTTGCTGCAGTTTTAAAAAATACTGATTTTCCCCAACTTAAAAATTTTTCATTTGAAGTTGCATCACCTTTTTGTTTTTATTATCCCTCTTACTGAGTTTCAAACAAATGTTGTATTCATACTTTCTCCATTTCCTCACTAATTTTCTTTTAAAATTTTAGCTGTTATCTGCCTTCACCATCCTTTAAAATCCATTTATTTAATGTCCTCTTACCAAATGCAAGGATCCTTTCTCAGTTTTTATTCTCCTTACTTGTATGACACGTTTCCATCATTCCTTTTAGAACCTTTTCTTCTCATGTCTGTGACCCACGTTATCCTGGTTTTGTTCCTCTCACTAGCCTTTCTCCCACTCTTTCTCTGATGTTCTCTTTTCTTCTCATCTGTGGTCCCTAATCATGACGAATGTTCTCAAACGTTTTTTTCATAATTCTTTGAAAACTCTCTGCTTAGGGAACCTGTGGATTCTTGCACCTTTTCCCCCCACACTCCCTATTTTAAACCTTCTTCCTTCTCCTTAAACCTTTGGCTTTTCTATTTCTCACTTTACTCTCAGCAAATAACTGTGGCTTTTAAAATAGAAAACAGATGCCATCAGATGGAAAGTTCATCAGTGTATAGCCCCTAAACCTGGAAATTTACCTGCACTCTTATCTTTCTTTAATCATTACCTTCTGTTCCCATGGAAGACTTTCCCTCTTCCTGACAGTTGCTGATAATCTCTCCAGGTCCTGTTGGAGGCCCATGCTCTCTCTCCTTCTTGAGGTCTTTGCTTTATACCCTTGTTTCTTTTCTTCCCTCCTTGTTGGTGACCCCTTCCCACTGGGGTTTAAACAAGATTCAACTTGTTTAAGAAACACATTTAGGACAGAGAGAGATCCAAGATGGCCGATTAGCAGCAGCTCAGGATTGTAGCTCCCAGTGAAAGCGCAGAGAGTGAGTGGACGCCACAATTTCAGATGAATTTTTGTTGCCCACAGACTGGGAGATTCCCAGTAGAGGAGCCACATGGGTCACCAGTGTGACCATTCTGGCCAGTGCAGCTGTTTTGCCGGTGCCCCGGCAAGGCGCTTCTC
>CAUYLG010009065.1:0-23926 GCA_963573385.1 Cacajao melanocephalus
GACAAACTATGATTATTCATACTTCAGTACTTGGCAAATAACTTCTTGGAAATGAACAACAGAAGCCTGTAATATCAAGAAAAACAATTGACAGTATTTGGTAAATTAGATTTAGAATTAATTCTAATAATAATAATAATAATATACTTAGGAATATACCTAACCAAGGAAGTGAAAGACCTCTACAAGAAAAACCACCGAACACTGCTTAAGGATTTTCATAGACAACGCAAACAAATGGAAACACGTCTTATGCTCATGGATGGGTAGAATAAATATTGTCAAAATGACCATATTGCAGAAACCAGTCTAAGAAATCAATGTGATACCCATCAAAATACCAACATCATTCTTCACAGAGATAGAAAAAACAATCATAAAATTCATATGGAACCAAAAAATAGCACACATAGCCAAAGCAAGACTAAGCAAAAGTACAAATCTGAAGGCATCGCATTATCCAGCTTTAAACTATACTATAAGCTGTAGTCACCAAAACATCGTGGCATTTGTATAAAAATAGGCACTTAGACAATGGAACATCATAGATAATTCAGAAATAAAGCCAAATACTTAGAGCCAGCTGCTCTTTGACAAAGCAAACAAAAACATAAAGGGAAAAGAGACATTATTCAACAAATCGTGCTGAGAAAATTGGCAAGCCACAAGTGGAAGAATGAAACTAGATCCTTATCTCTCAATTTATACAAAGGTCAACTCAGCATGGATCAAAGACTTAAATCTAAGACCTGAAACCATAAAATTTTTAGACAAAAGCATTGGAAAAACCCTTCTAGACTCCTGCTTAGACAAAGACTTTATGACCCATAACCCAAAAGCAAAGGCAACAAAAACAAAGATAAATAGATAGGACTTAATTAAACTAAGAGGCTTCTGCATGGCAATAGAAATAATCAGCAGACATAAAAAAAAAAACCCACAGAGTGGGAGAAAATTTCACAATCTATATGTCTGACAAAGGACTGATATCCAGAATCTATAAAGAACTCAAGCAAATCAACAAGAAAAAAAAATCCCATCAAAAAGTTGGCTAAGGACATGAATAGACAATTTTGAAAATAATGTATACAAATGGCAAACAAATATGTGAAAAACTGCTCAACATTACTAATTATCAGGGAAGTGCAAATCAAAACCATAATGCGATACCACCTTACTCTTGCAAGAATGGCCACAATCAAAAAATAAAAAAAGTAACAGATTTAGTCACCACTAAAGAACTTATTCATATAACAAAACATCACCTATTCCCCAAAAACCTATTGAAATAAAAATATTTTTTAAAACTTAACTTCATGTAATTTTAAAAATACAAATGGCAAACAGGCATATAAAATGTGCTCAGTATTATTGATCATCAGAGAAATGCAAATAAAAACTACAATACACTGTCATCTCACCTCAGTTAAAATGGCTTTTATTCAATAACAAATGCAGCAAAGATGTGAAGAAAAGGAAACCATCAAATACTGTTGGAGGAAATGTAAATTGATAACAATTACTATGGAGACCACCTGAAGGTTCCTCCCCCAAAAAAGTAGAGCCACCATACAATCCAGCAATCTCACTGCTGGGTATATACTCAAAAGAATGAAAATCAGCATATTGAAGAGATATCTGCACTCCCATGTTTATTGCAGGACTGCTCATAATAGCTAAGATTTGGAAGTAACGTAGGTGTCCATCAACAGATGAATGAACAGGGGAAACGTGCTACTTATACATAATGGAGTACCGTTCAGCCTTCAAAAAGAATAATATTCTGTCATTTGCAACAACATGGATGGAACTGGAGGAAATTACATTAAATGAAATAAGCCAGGAATAGAAAGAGAAATGTTTCATGTTCTCACATATTTGGGAGATCTAAAAATCAAAACAATTGAATTTATAAAGATCAAGAGCAGAAGGAGGGTTATCAAAGGCTGGGAATGGTAGTTGGAGGGAAGTTGTAGTGATAGCAGGGATGGCGAATGGATATAAAAGATGAGTTTGAAATAATGAATAAGATCTAGAATTTGATAGCAAAACAGGGTGACTGTAGTCAAAATTATTTAATTGTACATTTTTAAATAACCAAAAAATATAATTGGTTTGTTTGTAACACAAAGGAAAAATACTTGAGAGGATAGACACTCCATTATTCTATTGTACTTTTCTGCTTGTATAAAAATATCTCACATACTCCATAAATGTATACCTCTACCATATACTCACAACAGTTAAAAATAAAAATAAAATAAAAAGTTTAAGGTCTCTGTCAAGATAGCCAATGAGACATAGACAAGTGGAACAGCTCTCACAAAAGGATGAGATGACTGTGGAGCTTTTGACAGATCTTCAGAGGGAAGGCGTTGAGAGTAGACTGGGGGAAGATACAGAAGCTGGTCTGAAGTAGGAGAAAGCTGGCAGCCCAGCCGTGGGCTACCACACAGAGTGACTTATTTTTGAACCAAACATCTCTGGGATGATAGATGAGTTGAATTGGCAAGAAGCAACCTGCTCTCACCACAGGCCTTTGGAACCCCAGCAGGAGGAGACCCCTCTACCACCACGGACACTAGAGGAGGTAGGGAGAGCTGCTTACAGAAGTGGTAATGGTAGGAGGCCAGCTTATGTGGTGCCTAGAAGGCTTGGGGTGTGGGAGCATCTCTAACAGAACACAGCCAGGGATGCCCATTCTTCCTTGCTCCCATATGAGACTTTAGCCCTAGGAAAACTGTTGGACCTAATCTCTGCAGGTTGTTCTTGCCCATCAGGTGGAGCTGATGCATCCCTTGGTCAGCTGGCCTCTCCCTGAGCCTCATCTTGCCCACAACTGCTTGCAGGGCAGTATCAATTGCCCTGTGGGTCTGTGGCAGGGCTTCTGTGCTGGTGGACCATGCCTGAGTGGTGGAAAGCTCCAGCTAGACAGCAGTCCACATGCTCAGTCCCAATACTGCAGCTTTCCTTAGCCCCACAGCAACTCCCCTCATCACTTTGTTGTTGTGTATCTGCACGGGAGGGTTTTGCTTTACTTGCCTTGTCAGCACATAGGAGTGCAGTTTGCCTCCCCCATTCCCCCACTGACCACCATTGCAGAAGGAGCCTTGGTGGGCACAGAGTCAAAAAGCCCAGCCCCAACCAGTGCCCTTGCACTAACACTGCATAGAGAACAGCAGATCGTCCTGCACACTGAGCAATCACTCCTGCCTTCAGGGGACAGAGAAGGCACCCAGACCTGCATACGCCAGCACCCTACTCCTGAGCCAACACCACCTCCAGTGCAAGCATGCAGGAGGGCCTCTCCTCCCACCTGTGTTGCTTCCACCACTGTGGTGAATGCCTGCAGGGCAACAGGCACCCCAGTATTCACTAGCATGGTGCAACAGCTGCCAGACTCAGCACCTCCATTGAAGCAGATTTCAAAACTCAAGGAGCCAGAAAACAAAGTTAATGCCTAATACAAGTCCCCCAGAGTTCAAGCTCACAGTTCAGGAGTTGGGAACTGAGCATTGGCCCCGCTAAACACTCCCAGAAATGAAGCCAGTCAGCTAAATATGCATTATACCAACATCAAACAGTCAAAATTATAAAACAGGATAAAAGAACGGAAAACCCATCCAAAGCTCAGTAACTTCAAAGATTGAAGGCAGATAAGCCCACAAAGATGAGAAAGAATCAGTGTAAGAATGCTAAAAACTCATAAAGCCAAAGTGCCTTCTTTCCTTCATATGACTATATCACCTCTCCAGCAAGAGTTTGAAACTGGGATGAGATGGCTGAAATGACAGAAATAGAATTCAGAATAGAGATAGAAGTGAACATCATTGAGCTACAGGAATACATTGAGATCCAATGCAAGGAAGATAAAAATCATGATGAAACAATGCAGGAGTTGACAGATAAAATAGCCAGTATATAAAAGAATTTAACCAACCTGATAGAGCTAAAAAACACACTACAATAATTTCATAATGCAATCACAAGTATTAATAGCACATTAGAATAAGTGGAGGAAAGAATCTCAGAGCTTGAAGACTGGCTTTCTGAAGTAAGACAGGCAGATAAGAATTGAGGAAAAAGAATGAAAAAGATTGAACAATACCTCCAAGAAGTATGAGATTATGGAAAGGACCAAATTTATGACTGATTTCGTCCCTTAAAGTGATGAGGAGAATGGAACACAGTTGTAAAACATATTTCATGATATCATCTGTGAGAATTTCCCTAACCTAGCTAGAGAGGATGACATTCCAATTCTGGAAATTTAGAGAATGCAGTAAGATGCTTTATAAGAATATCATCCACAAGACACATAATCATCAGATTCTCCAAGGTCAAATGAAAGAAATAATGTTAAAGACAGCTAGAGAGAAAGATCAGGTCACCTACAGAAGAAAACTCATCAGACTGACAGCAGACCTCTCAGCTGTAGCCCTACAAGCCAGCTGAGTTGGGGGCTAATATTCAACATCCTAAAGAAAAGAAATTTCGATCCAGAATTTCATATCTAGCCAAACTAAACTTCATAAGCAAAAGAGAAATAAGATCATTTTCAGACAAATAAATGCTGAGGGAATTTGTTACCTCAAAACTCCCTTACAAGAGCTTCTGGAGGAAGCACTAAATGTGGAAAGGAAACACCATTACCAGCCACTACAAAAACATACTGAAGTACATAGATCTGTGACACTATAAAGAAACCACATAAACAAGTCTGTGAAGTAACCAGCTAACATTATGATGACAAGATTAAATCCATACATATCAATACTAACCTTGAATATAAATGGGATAAGTGCCCCAATTAAAAGAGAAAGAGTGGTAAGCTGGGTAAAGAACTAAGACCCATTTGTATGCTGTCTTCAAGAGATCCACGTCACATGTAATTATACTCACAGGCTCAAAATAAAGGGATTGAGAAAAATTTATCAAGCAAATGGAAAACAGAAAAAAGCAGGGGTTGCAACACTAGTTTCTGACAAACCAGACATCAAACCAACAAAGATTCAGAAAGACAAAGAAGGCCAGTACTAACAGTAAAGAGTTCAATTCAACAAAAACAGTTAACTCTCCTAAAGATATATGTACCCAACACAGAAGTACCCAGATATATAAAGCAAGTTCTTAGAGACCTTCAAAGATACAAAGAGGCTTAGACTCCCACACAATAATAGTAGGATAATTTAGCACCCTACTGACAATAGTTAGACAGATCATTGAGGCAGAAAATTAACAAAGATATTCAAGGCCAAAACTCAGGACTAGAAAAAATAGACCAGATTGATATCTGTGGAACTCTCCACCCCAAAACTACAGTATATGTATTCTTCTCATCACCACATGGTACATACTCTAAAATCAATCACATTGGGAAAAAAAAAAAAAAAAAAAAACACACCGCAGCAAATGCAAAAAAAAAACTGAAATCATAGTCTCTCCAATAACAGCACAATCAAATTAGAAATCAAAACTAAGAAATTCACTAAAAACCATACAATTACATGGAAACTGAATAAGCTGCTCCTGAATGACTTTTGGGTATATACTGATATTAAAGCAGACATCGAGAAGGTCTTTAAAACTAATGAGAGCAAAGATAAAACATACCAGAATCTCTTGGACACAGCTAAGGCAGTGTTAAGAGGGGAATTTATAGCACTAAATGCCCACATCAAAAAGTTAGAAAGATCTCAAGTTAACAACCTAACATCACATACAACATAACAACAAAATAACATCACAATTTAATGAACTAGAGAACTGAGATCAAACAAATCCCAAAGCTAGGAGAAGACAAGAAAAAAACAAAATCAGAACTGAACTGAAGAAGACTGAAACACAAAAATAATTCAAAATATCAACAAATCCAGGAGGTGTATTTTTAAAAAACTTAATAAAATAGATAGAACACTAACTAGACTAACAAAGAAGGAAAGAGATAAGATTCAAATAAACATCAGAAACAATAAGGGGGATATTACCACTGATCCCACAAAATACAAACAACCATCAGAGAATATTATAAATATCTCTATGCATATAAACTAGAAAATCTAGAAAAAAATGGATAAACTTCTGGACACATACACCCACCAGAGACTGAATCAGGAAGAAAATGAATTCCTGAACAGATCAATAATGAGCTCTGAAGCTGAGGCAGTAATAAATAGTCTACCAGCCAACAAAAGTTTAAAAAGCACAGCTGAATTCCACCAGATATAGAAAGAACAGCTTGTACCATTTCTACTGAAACTATTCCAAAAAATTGAGGAGAAAGGACTCCTCACAAACTCATTATGGGGCCAGCATCATCCACCATCTTGATACCAAAATGGCAGAGATACAACAAAAGAAAAAAAAAAAAAACTTCAAGCCAATATCCATAATCAACATGTAAGAAAAAATCCTCAATAAAATACTGGAAAATTAAATTCCACAGCACATTAAAAAGCATATTCTCTAAAATAAAGTAGGCTTTATCTCTGAGATGCAAGGTTGTTTCAACATACACTAATCAATAAATGTAATACATCATATAAACAGAACTAAAGACAAAATTACATGAATATCTCAAGAGATGCAGAAAACGGTTTGAAAATTCAATAGCCCTTCATGTTAAAAACACTCAATAAACTAGGTATTGAAGGGGCATACCTCAAAAAAAATAAGAGGCATGTATGACAGTCACTGCCAACATCATATTGACTGGGCAAAACCTGGAAGCATTCCCCTTGAAAACTGGCACAAGACAAGGATGTCTTCTGTCATCACTCCTATTCAACAGAGCATTGAAGTCCTGGCCAGAGAAATTACGGAAGAGAAAGAAATAAAGGTATCCAAATAGGAAGAAAGAAGTCAAACTATCTCTGTTTGGAGATGACATGATTCTATATCTAACAAAACCTAATAGTCTTGGCCCAAAAGCTTTTTAAGCTGTTACATAACATCAGCAAAGTCTCAGAATAAACAATGTGCAAAAATCTCTAGTATTTCTATACACCAACAACAGTCAAGTCGAGATACACATCAGGAACGTAATTCCATTCATAATTGCCACAAAAAGAATTAAATACCTAGAAATACAGCTAACAAGAGAAGTGAAAGATCTCTACAAGAACTATAAACCACTGCTGAAAGAAATCAGAGATGACAAAAACAAATGAAAAAAAAATTGTGCTCATGGATAGGAAGAAGCAGTATCATTAAAATGGCCATACTGCCCAAAGCAATTTGCAGATTCAATGCTATTTCTATTAAACTACCATTGAGATTTTTCATAGAATTAGAAAGAAGTGGTTGAAAATTTAGGTGGAATCAGAAAAGAGTCCAAATAGCCAAGGGAATAAAAGAACAAAGCTGGAGGCAACATGCTACCTGACTTCAAGCTATACTACAGGGCTACGGTAACCAAAACAGCATAGTACTGGTACAAAAACAGACATATAGACCAATGGAACAGAGTACAGACCCCCTAAATAAGTCCACACATCTATGACTATCTGATCTTTGACAAACCTGAAAAAAACAAGCAATTAGGAAAGAATTCCCTTTTCAATAAAAGGTGCTGAAATAAATGGCTGGATATATGCAGAAAATTCAAACTGGACCCCTTCCTTACACATGTACAAAAATTAATTCAAAATAGATTAAAGACTTAAATGCAAAACCCAAAATTATAAAAACCCTGAAAAACAACTTAGGCAGTATCATTCAGTAAATAGGTATGAGCAAAGATTTCAGGATGAAGATTGCAAAAGCAATTGTAACAAAAGTAAAAATTGACCAATGTTGTCTAATTATACTAAAGAGCTTCTGCACTGAAAAGAAAACTTGAAACAGAGTGAGCAGACAACCTACAGAATGCGAGAAAAATTTTGCAAACTATGCATCCCTAAGGTCTAATATTTAGCATCTATACAGAACTTAAACAAATTCGCAAGAACAAAAATGATCCCATTAAAAAGAGGGCAGAGGACATGAACAGACTCTTCTCAAAAGAAGACATACATGCAGCGAAGAATCATATGGAAAAAAAAGCTCAACATCGTTTCTCATTAGAGAAATGCAAATCAAAACCACAATGTGATACCATCTCACACAACTCTGAATGGCTATTACTAAAAAGTCAGAGAATAACAGATGCTAGCAAGATTGTGGATAACCAACACATACAAATAGGAACAAGAATATTTTTATTTGTAAAATAGATAGTTTTAGTAAAAGAAAAAATGTTTGAGTAGTACATGTATTATTTTTCCATGAAATATAAATAATAAATACAATGAAGCTACTATTTAGTTTCTAAATATTTTGAGATTTTAAAACTATATTTTACTGGATTTTGGTTTAATTCTGCAGTATTCAGAGCACTTACATGATTTTACTTTTGTTATTCAAGTTTATTTCATTGTGAAGACTATGATCAATTTTGGCAAATGTTCCACGTGTACTCTTAAGTGCACAGTTGTGGGTGTGGTTACTGTTAGTTGGTATTTTATATAAAGAAAAGTTAATTAGTGGTGTTGTTCAGATCTAGCATATCAGGAGTTAGCAAAGGTTTTTTGAAGGACCAGATATTAAGTATTTTGATCCCATAGATCATACTGTCTCTGTCACAATTGCCCAACACTGCTGTGGTAATGTGAAAGCCATCATAGACAATATGTGAATGAACAGATGTGTCTGTGATTCTATAAAAGTTTATTTACTTTACAAAATCAAGTAGCTGCCCCATAGATCCTAGTCTGTTGACTCCTGGTTTCAGGTCCTTCTAATGTCTAATTTACTTGTTCTCTTGATTACTATATGGGGTATTGACATCCCCATTTATAATTGTGGATTTGTATTTCTTTTTTTAGTTCCATCACTGCTTGCCTTATGATTTTTAAAGCTCTGTTCTTATGAGCATACACATTTTATGATTATTATGTTTTCTTTCTTCCTGAATTGATGTTATTATATAATCTCTTTCTTTTATCTCCAGAAATGTTAATTTTTTTTTTTTTTTGAGACAGAGTCTAGCTCTGAAGCCCAGGCTGGAGTGCAAATGGCACAATCTCTGCTCACTGCAACATCTGCCTCTCCGGTTCAACTAATTCTCTGAGTAGCTGGGATTGCAGGTGCCTGCCAACATGCCAGGCTAATTTTTGTATTTTTTTTAGTATAGACAGGTTTCACCACGTTGGCCAGGCTAGTGAACTCCTGACCGCAGGTAATATGCACACCTTGGCCCCTCAAGCTGCTGAGATTACAGACATAAGCCACTGCGCCTAGCCAAAATGTTCATTTTAAAGTTTACTTTGTCAGTAAATATAAAGGTTAAACTTTATTTTCGTCAGTATCTTCATGTTACATATTTTTCCATCTTTCTGCTTTAAACTTACTTCATACTTCTCAAACACCTGAGATTTTGCATATGCTATGCCTCCCCTTTTTTGAAAATCCTAGCAATTGCCAAGCTAATGATTCCAGGGACTATCGATTATACACTCACCATCAGTGATAAGACCCCTAATTCAGTCAATGATTGACTGTCCCCATACAAAATTTCCAGAGCAAGAAAAATGCTCTGGAAACATATGGATTTGTAAGTAAAGGTAGCTCCTATTAAACTAAGGGGAAATGTCCAGAGAAGGGAAATATTGTGATCTTTTAGCAGCCTATGTTTGCAGCAACTGGAAGAAGGATCCCCTGGTTTTTTAAAGGAAATCTGAGGGGAACGCAACAGTCTCTGCTATAAAGGGAAAGCACAGTGTTTGCATAAAACAAGGGTTCACTCAATATCATTTGAATGATCGTTAGCCTGTTTCACTTCCCTAAGACTTTGTTCAATAACACCGATATCATGTCCTTTTATATATAAAACAAAAATTCCTTATTTCTCAAGTTAATGACCACATTTCACACTGAATAGCCTACAAATAAAATGAATTTCTCCCAATGCACTTGTCAAATACATAGAACACGGTTTTTGTGCATATGGCTTTGCCCTTTGGTTGATTGTCCTTCCTTGCATGATTTTTAGTATTTTTTAAAATTTTACATATGAGCTCAATCTAGTTTTTGCAGAAAGTAAAATATACATTCAGAAGCCTTTCCTTTACATACAAATTTACATTGAAATATTTCTCTTATGTTTGGCAGTAATTCTGCCAGGACTATTCCTTTAGACCTTATCCTGTGATGGTGTATATTTCTACTTACACTTTTTTGCATGTATTTTATTCACACAGTTAGACTAAGTTTCTTGAAGCAAGAAGATTATAAAGTATGCCTCTTTTAATTCTTCTCAGAATTAATAGAAGTGTCTCATCGAAGAGGGCATTGTGTAACAGTCTCAAAGAGAGAAGCAAAATCTATTTAAGTTGTGCCCCCAGCATATTGCACAGTCCTTGGCACATAGAAACCCTCGGAAAATATTCTGTAGCTGAAACATAAATTAAGATAATTTATTTCTGCTGGTAAGTGCATATCCTGGTATGTCTGCCTGTTTGAGTGTTTATGGGTGTTTATACAAATACAGAGTAACTTGATTTTTATTTAAATTTGGGAATATTCTCAAAATGGCAAAGTTTTTTTTTCTAAATTTCATTAGTCTATTTTTAATTACTATGTGAAAAGTGGTTATTTTATTCCATTTATAAGCCACATAATGATGAGCATTCTTGAATTTATTTCTCTGTTTTTTTAAAACCACAGACCTACAGATGAGTTTGAATCAGATCCAAAATGTATAGCTATTTAAAAGCATATAGGAGCAGGCTGTGGACTGGGGAGAGGTCTATAACCAAAAGTACATGACAGCTAGAAATTGGGAAGCCAATTTGAACGTAAAGAATTGAGCCATATCATTGTTAGAACTGAGTTTACTGACTTGTTTATGAAATAACCATTGTGCTAAGTTTTCCAAGAAAATAATGGTGAATGCAATACAGTTTTATTTATTTGTTTTGTGTACATGTTTACAAGCCTTTAGAATTCTGTATTATAGTCAGAATAATAAGTGTGTTTTTGTAAGGCAAAACAGTAAAAGAAACTGAGCTAGTATTGCCAACATAGCTGAAAGAGGACATACTTAAAATCTAATGAGACTATCCTTCCATTTCTGAGAAGTTTTGCAGAACAGTTTTGCAAACCTAGGAGATTTGTACAACCTAAGAAAAACAAACATTTGAGTGCTTATTCAGACTGACTCTGTCAAAATGTGCTCATTATTAAAAGACAAATTTTCTCTGGTGGGCTAGATAATTTCTCTTTTTGACAAATGAATTACCACAAGGGAAGCCTGTCAACTCTATTTTGTGTCCCTCTTTCTCTTTTATTTGACTTTTAGTCATTTCAAAGCCATTTTCATTTGGTTTCTACTACTTTGATATTGACATTTTTCTCAATAATTTTCCCTCATCTTAGTTAGCTGATCACCTGCTTAAATAACTTTTAAATTGCCTTTCATTTTGTCCTCCTCTTTTGTATATTCCTCTTCTGTATAGAAAGATGCTTCAACTATTTTCTTCAAAGCTGTGGTCATTTTTCATTATAATGCAGTAAAATTATACAGTGCAAGTATGCTTGAATATTTTGTACACGCTATTATTTTTTGAATAAAATATGCTCATTGCCCCTCTTCTATCACATGCCCTAAACAACTCATCCTGTATCCAGTTCAACCTGTGGCAAAACACTCGTTTGTCAGTAGTCAGTTTGGCTATCATTACTCTTGAAACAGCAACATTTGGTCTGGTTTTCCACAAAGAAAATGGAAGAGTATTTGGCTCTTGATTGAAGCTAGCACTATGTTTTTCAGGAGTAAGAATCTATGAATCTTCAGTCTCATATCACAAATACTGTGACATCCCACTGAATATCTTCTTTATTCTGACATGTTAGCAATTGCTAACATTCTTCTCTGCCTTTAAATTACCAGAAAAGAATATCTTATGATCTGAGTGAATTAGTCACTTCTGCTAAGTCAAACTCTTTCATGTCTGACTATATCTTAGGGCTTTGACTTGCCTAGGGTTGAGTTACATAGAATTACATGTCTGCTACTGTTCCTATCATTGGTGGCATATAATATGGCTAGCCACTGGACAAGGGCTGTGACCTGGCAGTGCTTCTGATTTGAGCATGTGGGCATAGAGATGGAAGTCACTAACTGACATCTCACTTTCAAATTCTTTTTTTTTTTTTGTAGCACTATTTAGTTTATACTTTTTAATTTTGTGGATACATAGAAGGTCATATGAGTTACCTGAGATATATTGATACAGGTATGCAATGTATAATAATCACATTAGAGTGTGTAAATGAAGTATCCATCACCTCAAGAATTTATCCTTTGTGCTACAAACAATCTAATTATATCCTTGTAGTTATCCTACAATGTACAACTAAATTATTCTTTACTGTAGTCACCTTTTGTGCTAGGAAATGCTAGGCATTATTCTTTCTTTCTATTTTTGTACCCATTAAACAACCTCACATTCCTCCCACCACCCACCTATTCTTCCCATCACTCTGTGGGTTGCCTCTTCACTTTTTAATTATTTCCTTCACTGTACAGAAGCCTGTAACCTTGACATGATCCAACTTGTTCATTTTTGCTTTTGTTGCCTGGGCTTATGGGGTACTACTCAAGAAATCTATGAATTTGATTGTTTTAATTTTTAGCTTCCCAAAATAAATGAGTACACACGATGTTTGTCTTTCTGTGCCTGGCTTATTTCAATTAACATAATAACCTCCATTTCCATCCATGTTGTTGCAAATCACTGAATCACTCTTTTTTTGCGTGTGTGTGTCCAAATAATATTTGATTATGTATACGCAACACATTTTCTTTGTCTATTCATCTGTTGATAAACACTTAGGTTACTTCAAAATATTGGCTATTGTGACTAGTACTGTAATAAACATGGGAGGATTGCAGGTATATATTTTATATACTGATTTTTTTTTCTTTTGGGTATATAACCACCAGTGGGATTGCTAGATAATATGGTAGCTCTATTTTTAGTTTTCTCCTCAGAGAAAACTAAACTGTTCTTTATAATGGCTGTACTATTAACATTTACATTCCCACCAACAGTGTACAAGAGATCTCTTTTTTCCACATCCTAACCAGCATTTGTTGTCGCCTCTTTCTGGAAAAGGCCATGTTAACCAGGGTGATGTGATAACATTGTAATGTTGAAGTGCATTTTTCTGATGATCAATGATGTGGAGACCTTTTCACATACTTGTTTACCATTAGTATGTATGTCTTCTTTTGAGACATTTCTGTTATTATGTTTTGCCCTTTAAACTAACCATTAAAATGATTTTAATTATTTTATTCAATTTTTCCCTATAGAGCGGTTTGAGCTCCTCATATATTCTGGTTTTTAATCCCCTGTCAGATGGGTAGTCTTGAAATATTTTATCCCATTCTGTGGGTTGTCTTCTTGTTGATCGTTTCCTTTGCTATACAGAGTCATTTTAACTTGATAATATTCCACTTGCCCATTATGGCTTTCATTGCTGGTGCTTATTGGGTATTACTCAAAAATATTGGGCCAAGATTTTTGGCCCAGTCCAATGTTGTGAAGAAATTTTCCAATATTTCTTTTTGGAGTTCTTTCTTAGCTTGAGGCCTTGAATTTAAGTCTTTAATCCGCTTTGAGTTGATTTTATAAATGGTGAGACGTCTTTCATTGTTTTTTTATGTAGATATTCAACTTTCCTGGAATCATTTATTGAAAAAAACATTCCTTTTCCCTATGTATATTCTTGGCACCATTGTCAAAAATGAGTTCACTGTAGATGTTCAGATTTGTTTCAGGGTTCTCTCTTCTATTCCATTGGTCGATATGTCTGTTTTTATGCCAGTACCATGCTGGTTTGGTTACTGTGGCTCTGCAGTAAAATCTCAAGTCAGGTAGTGTGATTTTTCCAGTTTTTTTCTTTTCGCTTAGGATAGCTTTGGCTATTCTGGATCTCTTCTAATTCCATAAAAATTTTATATATTTTTTCTATTTCTGGCATTGATATTTTGAGGGGGATTGCATTCAATCTGTAAATTGCTTTGGGAAATATAGACATTTTAACAATATTGATTCTTCTGACTCATAAACATGGATTATTTCCCATTTCCTTGTGTCTCTTCAATTTTTTAATCAATGTTTTATAGTTTTCATTTATAATTTTCACAAAGAAGATCTTATATTTCTTTGACTAAGTTAATTCTAGGTATTTTGTTGCCATTGTAGATTAGATTACTTTCTTGATTTTTTTTTTCAAATTATTTGCTCTTGGTATATAGAATTGCTATTGATATTTATATGCTGATTTTTATCCTGAAACTTTACTGAATTTATTTATAAATTCTAATAGTTTTTACATGGAATATTTATGTTTTTCCAAATATAAGATTATACCATCTGCAACAAGGATCATTTAATTTCTTATTTTCCAAGTTGGATGCCTTTTACTTCTTTCACTTGCCTCACGTTCTAGCTAGGACTTCCAGCTCCATCTTGAATAACAAGGGAGAAAATGGACATCCTGCTAGTCCTCCTGATCTTAGAGAAAAGGCTTTCAGTTTTTTTCCATTCAGTATGATACTATTTGTGAGTCTGCCGTATGTGGCTTCTATTATGCCGAGACATGTTCTTTCCATACACAGTTGTTTGAGGGTTTTATCAACAGGGAATGTGAATTTTATCAGATGCTTTTTCGACATCAATTGAGCTTGCATCCCTAGGATAAATCCCACTTGGTCATGATTAATGACTTTTTAACATGTTGTTGAATCCGGTTTACTATTATTTTGCTGAGGATTTTGGCATCAATAATCATCAGAGATACCAGCTTGTAGTTTTCTGTTTTTGAAGTGTCTTTGACTTGGTATTAGGGTAATATAGGCCTCATAGAATGAGTTTGGAAATATTTCCTCCTCTATTTTTTGGAATAGTTTTGGTAGGACTGATATTAGTTCTTCAAATGTTTGGGAGAATTCAGCAGTGAAGCCAATGTGTCACAAGTTTTTCTTTGTTGGGAGATTTCTTATGACAGCTTTGATCTTGTTACTTGTTATCAGTTTGTTCAGGTGTAGGATTCCTACATGGTCAGTTTTGGTAGGTTTTAGTTGCCTATGAATGTGCCCATTTCTCCTAGGTTTTCCAATTTATTGGCATATAGTTGTTCATAGTAGCCACTAATGATCCTTTGACTATCTATGAGATCAATTGTGACGTCTTCTTTTTCATCTCTATTTTATTTATTGGGTCTTCTCCCATTTTTTCCTTGTTAGTCTGGCTAAAGGTTTTTCAATTTTAGGCATTTAAGTTGATTCCACTGACACACAAAGGGGAACAACATACACTGAGCCTACTTGAGAGTGGAGAGTGGGAGGAAGGGGAGGATCAGAAAAAATAACTATTGGGTACTAGGCTTAGTACCTAGGTGACAAAATAATCTGTACAACAAACCCTTGTAACATGAGTTTACCTATATAACAAACCTTCTCCTGTACCCCTGAACCTAAAAGTCTCTAAGAAAAGATTAAAAAAAGTTGCTTTATTTATTATTTTTATTGGCTCATCATTTAGTCTTTCTACTTAAGATATGAGTAGTTTACATACCACAGTTACAGTGTAATAATATTTTGTGCTTTTCTGGGTACTTACTATTTCCAGTAATTATTGTATCCTCACTGCTTATTGCTCATTAACATCCTTTTTTTTTCCTGATATAAGAACTCTCTTTAGCATATCCTGTAGGAAAGGTCGGTGATGAAATCCTTCAGCTTTTTTTGTTGTTGTTCAGGAAAAATCTATATTTCTTTTTAACATTTTAAGATTATTTTTGCGTGTTATAGTATGCTAGGGTAATTTTTTTTTCTTTTTTCTTTTTGCTATTTTTTTCTTCAGACTGTATATATGCCATGTCAGTCTCTGCTGGACTGTAAGGTTTCCACTGAAAAGTCTGCCACTAGACTATTGGAGCTCCAGTGTATATGTTCTGTTTCTTTTTTCTTGCTGCTTTTAGTATTGTTTCTTTACCCATGACCTTTAAGATTTTGATTACTAAATACCTTCAGGTAAACTTTTTTGGATTAAATCTGCTTGCTGTTCTATAACTTTCTTGTACTCGGATATCAATATCTTTCTCTAGATTTCAAGAGTTCTCTGTTATTACCCCTTTGAATAAACTTTCTATCCTTATCTCTTTCTCTATCTCTTTCTCTATCACTTAAGGGTAGCCTCAGTTGATGTTTATGCTGTTTATATTGGACGACACTCCAAGAGTTACTTTCCTAAACAACAACATGTTTTAATAAGGAAGAAAAGATCATTCCATTTAAAAATGTTGCCGAGAAAACAAGATGAACAGAAGATTCTTCATTCACCTTAGCAAGATCATTTGTGGTCTTCATAAGAGCCACTTTAGTAGAGTGGGTTGGAGATATAATGAAATGTAATAGAGTGAACACAAGAAGCCTAAGGAATTATTTGAAGAAGTAGCTTTTTAAAAATATTAAAATTTGGTTACATCCTTTGGGCAGTAAGAGAAGATATACTCCAGAGAACAGTTGGCAGGTTTTCCCTTAGAAGAGAAAAGAGAATTCCCACATCATATTAGAGAAGAAAAATAAAGTTGGTCATACACGATGTGGTCATCAACTCAGTCACCAGAGACGGGAATTATGAAATAATTATTAAAAAGAAGGGGAAATCATGTTCTAGAGTATCGACTAGGCTTTTCTGGAAATGATGGATGCCTATATGAGATTTGTGATTATGCATTTAAAGGTAGACCAGGTAGAACTGGAAGCCAGTATTGACTATTAGGTTAACATTGCAACTCTCAAGTCAGACCTTTCGAACTTAGATGTTGTTTCTATCACTTATTGGTTGTGTGACCTTAGGCCAATTACTTAACCACTTAAAAGACAAACTGCTTTTATTATAAACTGGTTTTACTAATTTAGATGGGAACATGTCAATATTTCATGGTCTGAATATTACCATGTGAAACAATTTATTGTTCTACTGCAGATAGATAATTAGTCTTACATCTCACTTTAATAGTAGGCCTGAAGCAGGCTTGCCTGAGTCTAATCAAACAAGTAGTAGTCCTGTGACTAATGTAGTAAGCATTGAATCTGTTCCTAAAACATTGAGACTCAATACAGGAAAAGCCTAATATGAAGAAGTTTGATTTCGTGAAACACTCTCATCCCTGCTTTTACAATTGCTTTGGATTTGTGTCATTAGGAGAAATGAGGTTGGATAATGAAAAAAATGAGTTACATGTCTTGGGTGGTTTAATCAATTATTTGTTAAACATCTATTCTTAAGTGAAGATTCTCCAGTGAGCATTAAATGTAATAAACATATTTTCAAACTTGGGACAATTATTGGAGGAAATTTCATGATCTTTCCCAAAACTTCATTGTTATCTAATATTTCCATCTTGCTAATTCCAGATCAATGACCCGCTGGTCAAACCTACTAGGACAGTCAGCTTCACTGGCATGTGCTCTATAGCTACACAGAACCCCCATGCTGAGAAGGGCACCTGCCTTGTTAATGCTTTACTTTCACCATCTTGAAATTCTTTAAACTTGAGTTTTCTAAGTGCAGCGTCATGGAAACTTACAGCCTGCATGTGAACAGAGGGGACATACTGGGTGTCCGTGCAAACACATGGCTATGGTCCAGTAGCAGTCAACACATGCTGGCTCAGGCTTGGGGGCCCAGTGGAAAGGATGAATGCATAGCAATAGTCAAGGCACACAAGCAAATGCCTTGAGGCAGTCTGTGATATGATGGGGCTTCAAGGGGGCTGCCAAAGCAAGAACTGCACCCAGATTGGAAGCAGCAATGGCTACAGAAGCAACAAAAATGTCAGTGGTAGTAGCCATAGGAGGAAAAGAAGCTTTGCTTGGAGTGTAAGGACATGCGATGGAGGCTAGCTAACTTGTCTGTGTCCAGAGACTATGCCTGAGGCATCTTCAAAGATATTAACTCTCCAGTTTGAGTGCTGGAAGTCAAGCAAAAAACTATACCAGTAAATTACTACAAAATAAAAGTTTACTCTGAATGTAGCAATGAAAAATACTTGGAGTTACTAGAAAGAACACTTCTAAGAGATTAGAATCTCCGGTATTAATAACTGACACAACATTGCAAGTTAAATATCCACAGGCTTAAACATAGAAATGACAATTACACATTACAATATTGAAAATGAATACTATTTTTATATGAGATTTGGGATACAGTGATAGATTTTATAAGCAGGAATTTTAAATTATGTACAAATCATGAAGTTGCTCTCTTCAGAAGAAAATTGCTTTCTTCATAGAAGAAGTGTTTCTTCTATGACCTTCAACAGTATAGGAATTATCAGAGGAAGCATTAAAATGTCTTTGTATAAATTCCCACTTAAATTAAATTTAGACTTACATAAAACTGACTTATGTGAAGAGTTAAATCTTTTTAGAAGAAATTTTCCATGAGAAATATCAGGTCTAGATGTACTAAAATGTATATTTCAAAATGATTTGTCAGGAATTTTTCATCCCTGTCACACTCTATAAAATATTCTTACTAGTTCCAGAAATTTTCAGCAACAGAAAAAAAAAATTCTTCTCAAAATTAAAAATTACCAAAATTATTTGAGATCTTATATTTATCAAGAGCAACTGAAGTTGTTTTCAATTATACAAATTTTAAATAAAGTTGTGATAAGTATAAATTTTGATAATCTACTAAGCGAATTCATAGAAAAATGAGAGAAAAAATCTTATGGTTAATAAATATTCTAGAGTGAGAAATTATTGTTATTTATGGCATTATAAATAAAAAACTGTAAAATATGTAAAACTTGGTATAATTATAAAAATTATTTACAACTTAAAAATATTGTTTCTCATGTTTCACCAGTAT
This sequence comes from Cacajao melanocephalus, assembly GCA_963573385.1. Classification (NCBI taxonomy): domain Eukaryota; kingdom Metazoa; phylum Chordata; class Mammalia; order Primates; family Pitheciidae; genus Cacajao; species Cacajao melanocephalus. The sequence goes on from CAUYLG010009065.1 coordinate 18,939, forward strand.
ACCTATTATGTTTTATCAGTATAAATTGTTTTAAAGAAGAGTGTTATATTTTTGCATGTTTAATAATGAGGTACTAAGCAAGGAGTCCCACATTTTCATTTTGTTCTGGGCGGTACAAATTATGTAGTGTTACTTGCCTACTACCTATAAATTACTGCAAATCCTACCTCTAGTTAGGTCTTAATCAGGCAGAGTAAACGTTGAGATGTAATGTTTAAAGATCTACTGTTGGAAGAATATTTTGTTTATTTCAAAGGTACCTCTGAGAAGGGTGGTGGTTAGATTAACTATAATGTCTTTCAGTGCCCACACAGACTCATCTAGAAAGTGTTTCCAATCTTTGGGTGTAGATGCCATATTTTATACCATGGTAACACTCCACCATATTAATTAATGTTTAAAAGCTATCAGGTAGCCAATCCATAAGGTATTCAGTGAGTTATGCCAGGAAATTTAATAAAAAAGGGGGCAATCAGATCTAACTTTTAGTTTTGTTTTCATAACTTTTTAGTTATACGATCTTGAAGTGGAAGGCACGGTGACTCGCATGTAATCAATCCCAATGCTTTGGGAGGCCAAGGAGGGCAGATCACCTGAGGTCAGGGGTTCAAGACCAGCCTAGCCAACATGGTAAAAGGCTGTCTCTACTAAAAATATAAAATTAGGCTGGCATGGTGGTGCGCGCCTGTAATCCCAGCTACTTGGGAGGCTGAGGCAGGAGAATCGCTGGAATCGAGGAGGCGGAGGTTGCAGTGAGCAGAGATCATGCCACTGGACTCTAACCTGGGCAACAAGAGTGAAATTGAGTCTCAAAAAAAAAAAAAGTTCATGATCTTGGACAACTCACTTAATTTTTCTTGGCCAAAGTACAATGATTTGTAAGATAATGGATTTGTTTAGCTATCTTCTGAGCTCTCTTTTAACTACAAAATTTTATATAACAAAAGTAAATATTTCAAATCACGATGTTGGTTGATGACTCAAACATAAATACCATAACCAGAAAAATAGAGAAGTATAATTTTAAAGCAAAATTAATAATTAATAACTTAATTAGTGGAAGGTGTCATGACTTATATATTCCTGGACTATATTGCCGAATCAGTACAGATCAGCTTTACATAATTAAGTGGTTTGGTTTTACAGAAGAGTTCCCATTTTGGCTGAAGAAAAATAGCAACAAACCCCAGTGTATAACATTGACGAACTTAGCTACAACATGTTTTTTTTTTTGACACTCTACAATTTGGCATGTGTTCCATAACCCATATTCTTATGTCTTTGTTTTTTTTTTCACTTCTATATGTTTGATTTACACTATATTTCAGAGAGCATATTACCAGATATCAATAGAGCTTTTAAAAATTACATTTAGAAAATCTTTCTGAAGCCTAGAATTCTCATATTAAGAGAGTCACACATTCAAGAAATCTCCTGATTTATCTTTTTACAGCAACATGAAAAATGCATTTGTTGTACCAAAAATAAAGTAACCGAAGAAGTATTTTCTTGTTCCCAAAGTGTCACAGGTCATTAACTGAGTGGCTAATTGACAGGTATGGTGTAGTGTTGTCTGTTCTTAAGCAAATGAGCTTATTCTTTGGTGAAGAGTCCCAAATAGTGTGTTGTATTTGCTTAGTGTGGTGGAAATGAACAGCTCCGAGTAGTTGATTGCAGTGTCCACAAGGCCTGTTTGTTCTTAGTATTCTTTGCAATCTCTGGATCTGTTTATTCTGGGCCTACTCATTCCTTGGGCCCAGACAATCTGCTGGTTTTTGAACAGTGTTGAGGCTGTTCTTTGTAACACACCTTATAAACAAGGATAAGGAGATGTGCAATAGCCCAGTGTTGATCTGAAGGCTTTTGAAGGATTCTGTGCAATACTTGGCACACTGCATAGACTTTGAGCACATAAATGGATTTCAGATCAGTCTTCCACTTCTTAATTTGACTTTATAAAGTGGAAGAAACCATGTGGATAAAATTAGAAGATTTAGATTTGAACAAGAAAGTATTCTGGAATGGAAGGCATGCTGTGCTGTAGAGTCCTCTTTTTGATATGATGTTGGCCAGAAACCTTACTAAAACTAAACGGGAAAAGCTTAGTTGTAGTCATTTCCCTGTCTTTAACTGAATTAAAACAAGAGAAAAACCTTCCCTAAATTCTGTCAAATGATAATTTGCCAAACTGTTTAATAGAAATCAGTGACAAAATTAATACTTCACAAATGTGTATGATACCATGCAAAATGAATCAACTATATAGCATTTATTTTAGAATAAAAAGTTCTGAATCACATTATCTACATTATTTTTATACATACTCTAAAATTTGAAAAATAAATTAGCAACTTATCATTGATGGTGTTATCTTTCTATATATCTTCCAATTTAACAGGCTTTCCTGATGAAAGCATTAACTGTGTTTATTTATTTTACAATGCAGCCATATGGAACAATTATTAATATTTATAATGCTTTTCTAGAAGTCACATGCAAATAACAATGTGCCCATCAATATTGTTTATTAGCTTATCAATTACAAAATAGCTAGCAAAAATTGAAAAATTTTATTACCATCTTCAACATCCACTTATTCTAGATTGAAATTTGGGTCATTTAAAAATCATTTTCTTCTCTTTAAAAATATTTTAATTAAGCTGTTTTAAGTTAATGTATAATAATTGTACATATTTATGTGTACATAATGATATTGCAATACATGTTATTATAGTGATCAGATTAGATAGTTAGCATATCCATCATCTCAGACATTTATATTACTTTGTGTTGGGAACATTCAATATCAATCTTCTAGTTATTTGAAACTATATAATGTATTATCATAAAACTAAAATCATCCTATTGTGTTATAGAAAAATAGAATTTGTCCTATCTTGTTGTAATTTTGCATTCTTTTTAAAATCTCTGCCTATCGACTTCTACCCCTTACCCTTTCCAGCCTCTAGTATCCTCTGTTCTACCTTTTACTTCTTGAGATCAACTTTTCTAAGCTTCCATATGTGAGTGGAAATATAGGCTGTTTAACTTTCTGTTTTTGGCTTATTTCACTTAACAATATGTCCTAACCATGAGCATGGAATGTTTCTCCATCTGTTTGTGTCCTCTCTTATTTCATTGAGCAGTGGTTTGTAGTTCTCCTTGAAGAGGTCTTTACATTCTTTGTTAGTTGTATTCCTAGTTATTTTATGCTCTTTGTAGCAATTGTGAATGGCAGTTCATTCTTGATTTGGCTCTCTTTAAGTCTGTTATTGCTGTATAGGAATGCTTGTGATTTTTGCACATTGATTTTTTATCCTGTGACTTTGCTGAAGTTGCTTATCAGTTTAAGGAGATTCTGAGCTGAGACAATGGGGTCTTCTAAATATACAATCATGTTGTCTGCAAATAGAGACAATTTGACTTCCTCTTTTCCTAATTGAATACCCTTTATTTCTTTTTCTTGCCTGATTGCTCTGGCTAGAACTTCTAATACTATATTGAATAGGAATGGTGAGAGAGGGCATCCTTGTCTAGCGCCAGATTTCAAAGGGAATGCTTCCAGTTTTTGCCCATTCAGTATGATATTGGCTGTGGGTTTGTCGTAAAGAGCTTTTATTATTTTGAGAGACGTTCCATTAATACCTAGTTTATTGAGAGTTTTTAGCATAAAGCGCTGTTGAATTTTGTCAAAGGCCTTTTCTGCATCTATTGAGATAATCATGTGGTTTTTGTGTTTGGTTCTGTTTATGTGGTGAATTATGTTTATAGACTTGCGTATGTTGAACCAGCCTTGATCCCCAGGATGAGGCCTACTTGATCGTGATGGATAAGCTTTTTGATGTGCTGTTGCAATTGGTTTGCCAGTATTTTATTGAAGATTTTTGCATCTATGTTCATGGATATTGGCCTGAAGTTTTCTTTTCTTGTTGAGTCTCTGCCAGGTTTTGGCATCAGGATGATGTTGGTCTCATAAAATAATTTGGGAAGGACTCCCTCTTTTTGGATTGTTTGGAATAGTTTCAGAAGGAGTGGTACCAGCTCCTCTTTGTACTTCTGGTAGAATTCGGTTGTGAACCCATCTGGACTTGGGCTTTTTTTGGTGGGTAGGCTATTAATTGCTGCCTCAACTTCAGCCCTTGTTATTGGTCTATTCAGGGTTTTGACTTCTTCCTGGTTTAGGCTTGGGAGGATACAAGTGTCCAGGAATTTTATCTATTTCTTCCAGGTTTACTGGTTTACGTGCATAGAGTTGTTTGTAGTAATCTCTGATGGTGGTTTGTATTTCTGTGGAATCAGCGGTGGTATCCCCTTTATCGTTTTTTATTGCATTTATTTGATTATTCTTTCTTTTCTTTTTTATTAATCTGGCTAGTGGTCTATTTTGTTGATGTTTTCAAAAAAACAGCTCCTGGATTTATTGATTTTTTTGAAGGGTTTTTTGTGTCTCTATCTCTTTCAGTTTTGCTCTGATCTTAGTCATTTCTTGTCTTCTGCTAGCTTTTGAGTTTTTTTGATCTTGCTCCTCTAGCTCTTTCAATTTTGATGATAGGGTGTCGATTTTAGAAATTTCCTTCTTCTCATGTGGGCATTTATTGCTATATATTTTCCTCTAGACATTGCTTTAAATGTGTCCGAGAGATTCTAGTATGCTGTGTCTTCATTCTTGCTGGTTTCAAACAACATCTTTATTTCTGCCTTCATTTCATTGTTTATCCAGTCAACATTCAAGAGCCAGTTGTTCAGTTCAATGAAGTTGTGTGGTTCTGAGTTAGTTTCTGAATTCTAACTTGATTGCACTGTGGTCTGACAGTCTGTTTGTTATGATTTCCATTCGTTTGCATTTTCTGAGGAGTGATTTACTTCCAATTATGTGGTCAATTTTAGAGTAGGTGTGATGTGGTGCTGAGAAGAATGTATATTCTGTGGATTTGGGGTGGAGAGTTCTGTAAATGTCTATTAGGTTTGCTTGGTCCAGGTCTGAGTTC
>CAUYLG010009066.1:0-11489 GCA_963573385.1 Cacajao melanocephalus
TTTAAGGTGGTTTTTTTCCAGTTCTGTGAAGAAGGTCATTGGTAGCTTGATGGGAATAGCATTGAATCTGTAAATTACTTTGGGCAGTATGGCCATTTTCACGATATTGATTCTTCCTAACCATGAACATGGAATGTTTCTTCATCTGTTTGTGTCCTCTCTTATTTCATTGAGCAGTGGTTTGTAGTTTTCCTTGAAGAGGTCCTTTATGTTACTTGTTAGTTGTATTCCTAGGTATTTTATTCTCTCTGTAGCAATTGTGAATGGCAGTCCATTCTTTAATATATTATTTTAAAACCTCAAGGTAACCTCAAATCAAAAAAATATATGTAACAGAAACACAAAAATTACAAAGAAAGAAATGAAATCATACCACCAGTAATAATTACCTTCAGGAGAAACAGGAAGACAGTAAGAAAGGAAAGAAGGAAGAGAAGCCCACAAGTCTACCAGAAAATAAATATCAAAATGGCAAGAATAAGTCCTTATCATTAGTAACACTGAATGTAAATAGACTAAACCCTCTGATGGAAAGACACAGAGTAGCTGACTGGATAAAATAACAAGACCCAGTGATCTATTGCCTACACGAAACACACTTCACCTGTAAAGACACACATAGACTGAAAATAAAGGAATTAAAAAATATATTCTATGTCAACAGAAACTAAAAAAGAATAGGAGTTTCTATACTTATATCAGACAAAATAGTTTTCAAGACAAAAACTATGTGAAGAGACAAAGAATGTCTCTCTATAATGAAAAAGAGGTCAATTCAGCAAGACAATATAACAACTTTAAATGTATATGCACCCAACAGTGGACCACCCAGATTCATAAAGCAAATATTATAAGAGCTAAAGAGAGAGATAGACACCAATACAATAACAGCTTTAGACTTCAGCACTCTACTTTCAGCATTGAAAATATCTTCCTGATAGAAAATCAACAAAGAACCATCAGAATTTATCTGAATTATAGATAAAATAAATTTAATAGATATTTATAAAACAACTCATCAAAGAGGTAGAGAATATTTATATCTTTAGAACATAAATCATTCTCAAGCATAGACACTATGTTACATCACAAAACAAGCCTTTAAACAACACACACTGGAGCCTGTTTGGGGGCAGGGCGAGGAGAGGGAGAGCATCAGGACAAATAGATAAGGCAAGTGGGACTTAAAACCTAAGTGACAGGTTGATAGGTGCAGCAAACCACCATGGCACACATATACCTATGTAACAAACCTGCACATTCTGCATGTATATCCTGGAACTTAAAGTAAAATTTATAAAAAAGAAGAGAAAAAGCATTAAAATAAATTGATATAACATTAAGCATCTTCTCTGACCACAATGGAGTAAAACTAGAAATCAATAACAAGAATTTTGGAAACTATAAAATCACATGGACTTTTATCAGTATTCTCCAGAATGATAAGTGGGTAAATGAAGTAATTAAGAAGGAAATTGAAAATTTTCTTGAAACAAATGATTATGGAAAAATACACCCAAACTGATGAGATACAGCAAAAGCAGTACTAAGAGGGAAGTTTATAGTTATAAGTGCCTACTTCAAAAAGAAAAAAAAAATTCAAATAAACAACCTAATGTTGCATCTTAAAAAATTAAAAAAAGAAAAGCAAACCAAACCAAAAATTAGTAGAAGAGAAATAATAAAGATGAAAGCAACTGTATGCCAATAAATTAGAAAACTTAGAAGAAATAAATTCCTAGACATATACAACCTACCAAGATTGAATCATGAAGAAATCCAAAATGTGTGTAGTCCAACAATAATAATTAGATTGAAGCTGTAATGAAAATTCACCCAGCAAGTAAAATCCTGGGACCTGATGGCTTCACTCTTGAATTCTACCAAAAATTTTTAAAAGCACTAACACTGATTCTACTCCAATTATTTTGAAAAATAGAGGAGAGAATACTTCCAGCCTCATTCTATGAGGTCAGAATTATCCTGATACCAAAACTAGACAAAGCCAAATCAAAAAAGAATATTACAGACCTATATTACTAATGAATATTGATGCAAAAATCCTCAACAAAATCCTAGCAAACCACTTTCAGCAACATATGTAAAAGATTAGTCATAATGACCAAGTAAGTTTTATCTCAGTGATGCAAGTGTGGTTGAATGTATGCATATTAATTAATGTGATACATCATATTAACAGAATGAAAAAGAACCATATGATGACTTCAATTGATGAAAAATTATCTGATAAAATTCAACACTGCTTCATTAAAAAAAAAACCCTCAAAATCTGGAAATAGAAGAAACATATCTCAATGTAAACAGCAAAATGAATAAGGTAGTATTACAGATTATAAACCAAACTATAAAAGAAATATCTATGAGTTGAATGCTGATATAAATAATTCTATAATTGCTCTAAAATTAAAGTATATTAAAGAAATAACAGTTCAAGACAATTTCTAAAAATATATTATTAAAATAACTACATGTTGGTAGTTAAAACTAACTAACATAAGACCTAACATTTGTACATAGAATTTTCATGACAAGTTTTTCATTTACTCCTCTGAAATCACTGTGGTATAAGCATTATTGCTTTTAGTACTAATATTATATTCATCCCCAGTTTGTAGGAGAAAATTAGAAAATTAATGCTTAGAAAAATAAGGTGACTCTCCAAGATCACTCATCCAGTAAGTAGCAAGGGCTGGAACTAAATTCAGGCATTATGACGTCATATAATACGCTCTTTTCATTTCACCATGCTGCCTCCCATGTCACAATCTCGTACCTACCACATAATAAAGAAAAGTGATGAACATTCTCTAATGAAGTGATTTCCATTATAACATGTGATCTGGCATCATAGTGTCTAAAATGGAGGCAAGAGAACTGTAATTTATGAGCTCTGGGAACTTACTATGATAAGTTATCAATAGACTAGTTTGTTGGTAATGGTGGTGGTGGTTTTCTTGCTTGTTTTTTTACATTCTGCTTTGATAATGCCCAAGACATATATAAATATTTAATATATTTACTATAAAAACATCCCAAATTAGCAGGTAATTGAAGATACTTTTTTGTTCTTAACCAAATTAAGATGAAGAAAATTCTGAGTAAAATTTTTTCCTAGCCAAAACTTCTCAAACATATACATATATTCAGAATAAGTTCCACACTAATGTATGGTGCAATTACATGAGGATAGCTAAGATAATTCAGCATTGAATGTTTGACTCAATTAATGTGAACTGAATCATTATGAAAAGAGAAAAGATTAGAGTAATTTAAGTGCAACCTAAATGCTTTTCAGTCTGTGGTGCCAAGGAATTGTTCCTTTCCAGAACAAGTAAACAAGAGTGCATCTGAAGGGAGGTAGCAGGCAATTTTTGAGCTATTCATACCATGATTCCTTCTCATCAGTACAATATTATGACTGAAGATTTAAAGAGGGATAATGTATTTGAATTAGACAGAGAAAGTAATATCACCTTGGACCAATTGTTTTAAAATAAGTACAGACTGAATTGGAATTAAGGAGATCTAAAACTAGTCCTAATGGGGGGTTAGAAAATGATGCCTGGATGCAAGAAATGTAACAAGCAAAATATTTAAATGCATTCATGCAGCCATTCAATTTTTCATCTCCTACTAATTATAAGCTTATATATATTTGTGTTGACATTTGAATTCCACCATTGTGTAATGTTGAAAACACATGTAGACTGCTTTTATTATTGTAAATTCAATAGCCAACACATTTGCCTAAATATTAAGAAATAAAAGGTGGAAATATGTATAGTTTCTAAATGGGATTGATATTGTAAAGAATGCTATGAAACTCTTAGGCTTAAAATTCTTGGAGGAATGTTTCTGATATGTAATTAGTACCCCAGGGAGAAGCTTCAGGACAAAATCAAAATTTTTTAAAAGTATTTTGATTCACGTCTAAGGGTTTCCTGCCTATTGACATAATTATAATACCCATATAAATCAAAGAATGTAGGTAGTGTTGTGACATTTATGTTTGTGATTATAATAACTATCGCTAGACCTGTTTGTGAATTGTACATAGTTCTGGTTTCATTTCAGATATAAATATTAACCAGCAAACTTCACTTTAATGTAAGGTTAGGTAGTCATTATAGTTAAATACTGTAATAATATAAAACTTGTGGAGTTGTATTGAGTATGAAATTATCTTGAGGTAGAGATTGTATTCCTAGTACATAGCACAATGCCTGGCATGCAGTAGGTGCCCAACAAATGTGTTACCAAGTCCCAATATAGAAGGTGTTGCCAGGCACAGTGGCTCACACCTGTAATCCCAGTACTTTTGGAGGCCGAGGTGGGTGGATGCCTTGAGGTCATGAGTTTGAGACCAGCCTGGCCAACATGGTAAAACCCCATATCTACCAAAAAATAAAATAAAATAAAAAATAGCCAGGCGTGAGGGGTGGCACACACCTGTAGTTTCAGCTACTCGGAAGGCTGAGTCAGGAGAATCACTTGAACCCAGGAGATGGAGGTTGCAGTGAGCCAAAATCACACCACTGCACTCCAGCCTGGATGATTGATAGAGACTCTGTCTGAAAAGAAAAACAACTGGCTGGGTATGGTGGTCATGCCTATAATCCTAGCACTTTGAGAGGCTGACACGGGTAGATCACCTGAGGTCAGAAGTTTGAGACCAGCCTGGCCAACATGGTGAAACTCCATCTCTACTAAAAATACAAAAATTAGTCAGGTGTGGTGGTGCATGCCTGTAATCCCAGCTACCTGGGAGACTAAGGCAGGAGAATTGCTGGAACCCAGGAGGCGAAGGTTGCAGTGAACAGAGATCTTGCTATTCCACTTCAGTCTGGGTGACAGAGTGAGACTCCATCTCAAAAAAAAAAAAAAAGATAAGAAAAGAAAAAATCTAGAAATAGTACTATGTAGAACATCTTTCAATATAGAAATAGTTCATACTAGAAGAGTGCAAAGGACTCGACAGAAGAGGAGGGACAGAATCATCACTATGGCTTAGTTCGTCTGGAAGGGCAGGAATATCTAATACAGAGGCAGCAATATTTTAGTGATTGACAGGAGTTGGGGAGGAAGAATTGAAAGTAACTGCTAATGGGCTTGGGGAATTTTGTCAGGGTGATAAAAATATTTCAAAATTAGATGATGATGATGGCACAATTCTGTAAATATACTAAAAGCCACTAAACTGTACATTTTAAAAGAGTGAACTTTATGGTATGTGAATTACCTCTCAATAAAAACTTGGAAAAAAAAGATTGGAAAACAAATTTTAATTTTACTTTAATCCAACATATTTCCTTTAGAAATTGATATGCCTAAATTTCCACTAGATGTTTGTACTCTCGTTACAGAAAAAATAAAATTTTTACAAAATTATATGATAAACCATATTCTCATACTTACTTCCTTTTCAGATTAGATACACAACACTCTGAAGAAATGAATGCCACCAGATCTGAGGAGCAATTCCATGTTATAAACCATGCAGAGCAGACTCTTCGTAAAATGGAGAACTACTTGAAAGAGAAACAACTGTGTGATGTGTTACTAGTTGCAGGACACCTCCGAATCCCAGCCCATAGGCAAGTATTTTTAGGTATACAGAACGGTTTTCGAGTAGGGCAATTAGAAATAAGAGATAGTAAGCACATTGATCATAAATTGTAATATTTTAAAAAATATTTATTTTCCTATATTGGTCCATATGTTCCGTTTCTCTGTCTTTTATTTAGAAGAGCCAAATTTTGAAAAGACTGGTGATGGAAAGTACAGCACAAACACACCCTCTAAACAAGATCAGTTTATTTGGCCTTCCTAACTTCTCTACGCTTAACTGAACTGTAAAGATTTTATGCAGAAAAGAGACTCACTACTGTTGCAAACTTGCTGAACCCATGTCATGCTTTTCAGTGAAATTATTGACTCATTTAAATTCCTACAAATCTTTCCTATTTCCAGGTTGGTTCTCAGTGCAGTGTCTGATTATTTTGCTGCAATGTTTACTAATGATGTGCTTGAAGCCAAACAAGAAGAGGTTAGGATGGAAGGAGTAGATCCAAATGCACTTAATTCTTTGGTGCAGTATGCTTACACAGGTAAGTGCTTAATACACGTTAACTCATAATTACATTACATAACACACATTATTATTAGCAGTAATAGTTATCATTATTACTACTACTACTATTCTTCAGTTTCCTCAGTAGTAGGTATACTACTACTACTACTCTACAGGTGAGGAAACTGAAGAACAGACCAACTAAATACATTTCCTAAAGTAGTAAAAAGGCATAGTCAGAATATAAACTCAATAATATAAAATAATAAGAGGTATACAATATGTAGAAGATGCCTTAACCATGGGAACAGACAACTATTCAACACAAACATACAAGAACAACTCTGGAATGGTGTGGGCACATTCTTGTTTGTAAAAAGAAGAGTGGGAGTGGAATCTTCCAATGCTACAGTAGAGATTTAGTCATTTTATTCATTCAGAATAATTTTCATATCTATTCAAACTGTAAATAAAGGTAACAATAGGTTTAGGGACTAAAAAGTATTTTGACTTTTATTCCACAATGATTATTTCACTTTCAGGGTCCCTTAATATTAAAATACTTGTATTTGATTATATATAATTAGGTTCTTCTTAAGACTAAAAGCTTACCTCCTGACTTTCTCCAACAGAGTCATTTTCAAACATTTTTGCTTGCACTCTCTGTAAATTAATCTTGAAAAAAGATGTGCTCTCCTTACATTTTCCCATTAATGTCTAAAATATGTTGTAATTTTAAATATTTGTAAAGTATATAATTCCCCAAATACTGTAAATATTAATATCTTTATAAAAAGCACTATTACATTTGCATTTTAAACGTATCCTACAAATCTCAACCCTATAACAATTTGATACTAACAACCATTCATTTAAAAATATATTCCTATGACAGTCTCTCAAAAGTTGAACAAAATAGTTACCTTATAACTTAGCAATTCCATTGATAGGTATATACCCAAGAATTAAAAAGATGTCCACATGGCAATGTGTACACGAATGTTCATATCAGCGTTATTCATAACTAAAGAGTAGAAACAACCTAAATGTTTACAAACTGAGGAATGGGTAAATCAAATATGGTATGGGAACGCAATGGAATATTAATAGGCAACAAAAAATGAATGAATTAGTAATAGATACTACAACATGGATGAACATTGAAAATATTATGCCAGATAAAAGAATCCTATCACAAAAGATCGCTTATTTTATTATACTATTTACATTAAATCTACAAAATAAAATTTGTAGAGGCAGAAGGTAGATTATTGGTTGTAAGAATATGGAGGGAATTGAGAATGAATGTTAATAGATATGGGGTTCCATTTGGGAGTGATGAAAATGTGCTGCAATTAGATAGTTATAAAGTTTGTAAACTTTTCTGAATATACTAAAAAACACTGGATTCTACAGTTTGAAAGTGTGAATCTGATAATATTTAGATCCTTTTTTTAAATTATACTTCAAGTTCTGGGGTACATGTGCAGAATGTGCAGTTTTGTTACATAGGTATACACGTGTCATGGTGGTTTGCTGCACCCATCAACCCATCATGAACATTAGGTATTTCTCCTAATGCTATCCCTCCCCTAGCCCCCACTCCCTAACACACCCTGGTGTGTGACGTTCCCCTCCCTGTGTCCATGTAGTCTCATTATTCACTCCCACTTATAAGTGAGAACAAGCAATGTTTGGTTTTCTGCTCTTGTGCTAGTTTGCTGAGAATGATGGTTTCCAGCTTTGTCCATGTCCCTGCCAAGGACATGAACTCATCCCTTTTTATAGCTGCATAGTATTCCATTGTGTATATGTGCCACATTTTCTTTATCCTGTCTATCATTGATGGGCAATTGGGTTGGTTCCAAGTCTTTGCTATTGTGAACAGTGTCACAATAAACATATGTGTGCATGTGTATTTATAGTAGAATCATTTATAATCTTCTGGGTATATACCCAGTAATGGGATTTCTGGGTCAAATGGTATTCCTGGTTCTGGATCCTTGAGGAATCGCTACACTGTCTTCCACAATGGTTGAGCTAATTTACACTCCTACCAACAGTGTAAAAGCATTCCTGTTTCTCCAAATCCTCTCCAGCATCTGTTGTCTCCTGACTTTTTAATGTGCTATTGGATTCAGTTTTCCAGTATTTTTGTGCAGATTTTCGAATCAGTGCTCTTCAGGGATATTGGCTTGAAACTTTTTTGTTGTTGTTGTGTCTCTGCCATGTTTTGGTATTAGGATGATGCTGGCCTCATAAAATGAGTTAGGGAGGTGTCCCTCTTTTTCTATTGTTTGGAATAGTTTCAGAAGGAATGATATCAGCTCATCTTTGGTAGAATTCGGCTATGCATCCGTCAGGTCCTGGACATTTTTTGGTTGGTAGGCTATTAATTACTGCCTCATTTTCAGAACTTGTTATTGGTCTATTCAGGGATTTGACTTCTTCCTTGTTTAGACTTGGGAGGGTGTATGTGTCCAAGAGTTTATCCATTTCTTCTAGATTTTCTAGTTATGTGTGTAGAGGTGTTTATAGTATTTTTAGATGGTAGTTTGTATTTCTGTGGGATCAGAGGTGATATCCCCTCTATCATTTTTTATTACGTCTATTTGATTCTTCTCTTTTTTCCTTTTTATTAGTCTGGCTAGCTGTCTATCTATTTTTTTATCTTTTCAAAAAGCCAGCTCCTGGATTCATTGATTTTTTTTTTTTTGAAGGGTTTTTTGTTTCTCTATGTCCTTCAGTTCTGCTCTGATCTTAGTTATTTCTTGTCTTCTAGCTTTTGAATTTGTTTGCTTGCTTCTCTAGTTCTTTAAATATTGATGTTAGGGATTCAATTTTAGATCTTTCCTGCTTCCTCTTGTGGGCATTTAATGCTATAAATTTCCCTCTAAACACTACTTTATCTGTGTCTCAGATATTCTGGTATGTTGTTTCTTTGTTCTCATTTATTTCAAAGAATTTATTTTTTTCTGCCTTCATTTTGTTATTTACCCAGTAGTTATTCAGGAGCAGGTTGTTCAGTTTCATGTAGCTGTGCATTTTTGAGTGTGTTTCTTAATCCTGAGTTCCAATATGATTGCATTGTGGTGTGAGAGACTGCTATGATTTTCATTCTTTTACATTTGCTGAGGAGTGTTTTACTTCCAATTATGTGGTCAGTTTTAGAATAAGTGCAATGTGGTGCTGAGGAGAATGTATATTCTGTTGATTTGGGGTGGAAAGTTCTGTAGATGACTATTAGGTCCACTTGGTCCAGAGCTGAGTTCAAGTCCTGAATATCCTTGTTAATTTTCTGTTTCATTGATCTGTCTAATATTGACAGTGGGGTGTTAAAGTCTCCCATTATTATTGTGTGGGAGTCTAAGTCTCTTTGTTGTTCTCTAAAAACTAGCTTTCTGAATCTGGGTGCTCCTGTTTGTGATGCATATATATTTAACATAGTTAACTCTTCTTGTTGCATTCATCTCTTTACTGTAATATAATGCCCTTCTTTGTGACTTTTGTTCTTTGTTGGTTTAGTGTCTGTTTTATCAAAGGCCAGGAATTGCAACTCCTGCTTTTTTGTTTGTTTGTTTGTTTTGCTTTCCATTTGCTTGGTATATATTCCTCCATCCCTTTATTTTGAGCCTAAGTGAGTCTTTGCATGTGAGAGGGGTCTCCTGAATACAGCACACCAATGGGTCTTGATTCTTTATCCAATTTGCCACTCTGTGTCTTTTAATTGGGACATTTAGCCCATTTACATTTAAGGTTAATATTGTTATGTGTTAATTTGATCCTGTCATTATGATGCTAGCTGGTTATTTTGTCCTTTAGTTGATGCACTTTCTTCATAGTGTTGATGGGTTTTACAATTTGGTATGTTTTTGCAGTGGCTGGTACCGGTTGTTCCTTTCCATGTTTAGTGCTTCCTTCAGTAGCTCTTGTAAGGCAGGCCTGGTGGTGACAAAAATCCCTCAGCATTTGCTTGTCTGTAAAGGATTTTATTTCTCTTTCACTTATGAAGCTTAGTTTGGCTGGATATGAAATTCTGGTTTGAAAATTCTTTTCTTTAAGAATGTTGAATATTGGCCCCCACTCTCTTCTGGCTTGTAGGGTTACTGCAGAGAGATCCACTGTTAGTTTGATTGGCTTTTCTTTGTGGGTAACCTGAGCTTTCTCTCTGGCTGCCTTTACCATTTTTTTCCTTCATTTCACCCTTGGGTGAATCTGACAATTAAGTGTCTTCGGGTTGCTCTTCTTGAGGAGTGTCTTTGTGGTGTTCTCTGTATTTCCTGAATTTGAATGTTGGCCTGTCTTGCTAGGTTGGGGAAGTTCTCCTGAATAATATCCTGAGTAGTGTTTTTTCCAACTTGGTTCAATTCTCCCCATCACTTTCAGGTACACCAATCAGACGTAGGTTTGGTGTTTTCACATAGTCCCATATTTCCTGGAGGCCTTGTTTGGTCCTTTTCATTCTTTCTTCTCTAATCTTGTTTTCATGCTTTATTTTATTAAGTTTATCTTCAGACTCTGATATCCTTTCTTCTGCTTGATTGATTCAGCTATTGATAGTGGTGTATGCTTCACAAAGTTCTCTTGCTGTGTTTTTCAGCTCCATCAGGTCATTTATGTTCTTCTCTAAACTGGTTATTCTAATTAGCAATTCCTCTAATCTTTTTTCAAGGTTCTTAGCTTACTTGCATTGGGTTAGGACCTGCTCCTTTAGTTTGGAGAAGTTTGTTATTACCCACCTTCTGTCTACTTCTGTCAATTTGTCAAACTCATTCTCAGCAAAGCTGCTGTAGCCAGACTGCCTCTATATTCCTCCTTTCTTGACAGGGCACCTCTGAATAAAATGGCAGTAGCCCCAGTCAGGGGCTTACAGATAAAACTGCCATATCCCTGGGACAGAGCACCTTGGGGAAGAGGCAGCTGTGTCACATCTTCAGCAGACTTAAACATTCCTGCCTGCCTGCCAGCTCTGTGCAGCAGATCTCACAGAGTTTGAGCTCTGCTAAGGATCAGACTGCCTCCTCAATTGGGTCCCTGACACCTCCCAGAAGGAGCAGACAGACACCTCACACAGGAGAGCTCTGACTGGCACCTAGTGATTGCCCCTCTGGAATGAAGCTTCCATAGTAAGGAACAGGCAGCCATCTTTGCTGTTCTGCAGCCTCCACTGGTGATACCCAGGCAAACAGGGTCTGGAGTGGACCTCCAGCAAACTCCAGCAGACCTGCAGCAGAGGGGCATGTCTGTTAGGAAAACTAACAGAAAGGAATAGCATCAACATCAACAAAAAGAATGACTACAGAAAACCTCCATCGAAAGGTCACCAACAGCAATGGCCAAAGGTAGATAAATCCACAAAGATGGGGAGAAACCAGCACAAAAAGACTGATAATTCCAA
>CAUYLG010009068.1:0-40260 GCA_963573385.1 Cacajao melanocephalus
ACTTTTACACTGTTGGTGGGAGTGTAAATTAGTTCAACTACTGTGGAAGACAGTGTGGCGATTCCTCAAGGACCTAGAAATAGAAATTCCATTTGACCCAGCAATCCCATTACTGGATATATATCCAAAGGATTATAAATCGTTCTATTATAAGGACACATGCACACATATGTTAATTGCAGCACTGTTTATAATAGCAAAGACTTGGAACCAACCCAAATGCCCATCAATGATAGACTGGATAGAGAAAATGTGGCACATATACACCATGGAATACTATGCAGCCATAAAAAACGATGAGTTCATGTCCTTTGTAGGGACCTGGATGAACCTGGAAACCATCATTCTCAGCAAACTGATACAAGAACAGAAAATCAAACACCACATGTTCTCACTCATAGGCGGGTGTTGAACAATGAAAACACATGGACACAGGGAGGGGAGCATCACACACTGAGGTCTGTTGGGGGGGACTAGGGGAGGGACAGTGTAGGGTAGGGAGTTGGGGAGAAATCACCTGGGGAGAAATGCCAGATATAGGTGATGGGGATGGAGGCAGCAAACCACACTGCGATGTATGTACCTATGCAACAATCCTGCATGTTCTTTACATGTACCCCAGAACCTGAAATGCAATTATATATAGATAGACAGATAGATGGAAACCAAGGTTTATGTGCCAGACACTAGGCTATTATGTTGGTACAAATGTAATTTCTTTGAACGGCATGACTTTTAATGGCAATAACTGCAATAACTTTCTCCAACCTAATAAAAGTTTATATCCATTATGCCATTTGATTTTCATGATAAATTTGTGAAGTGATGCTATCCTCCATTTCACAGATGAGAAAGCTGAGGCATGGGGAAATTAAGTAACTTGCCCAAAGTCATACAGTAAGCGTTAGAAGCAGTCTTTGAACCCAGCACTAATCCAGAAGCCTGTGTTATTTCCACAGTGCAATGCATCTGCAGGAGCTAGGAAGGAGCACCAATATGGAATGGTTGGGGTGGGAGTAGTCAATGGTTCAGGTAAAGGTTGGTCATCTGAAGGTCAGAAATGGCTCAAACTAAAGGTCAGGGAAATTAGTGAGGCTGCTGATAATAACAAGGTGTTTCCTCAAATTGGATAATTTTAGGAAACTTTACTGAAAAGTCCATTTACAAGGGTATAGGCAGAATGTAAGAAAACCACAAAGAATAACGCAGAACTTCAGGAACAGTAACGGAGAATGCTTTTGCCCACACCAGCTGTATCAGTCTGTGAGAACAGACTGATAATAAAGAGATACTTGAGACTGAGTAATTTGTAAAGGAAAGAGCTTTAATTGACGCACAGTTCCACATGCTTGGGGAGGCCTCACAATCATGGCAGAAGGCAAGGAAGAAGCAAATGCACATCTTGCATGGTGACAGGCAAGAGAGCTTCCACAGGGGAACTCCCATTTACAAAACCATCAGATCTCTTGAGACTTATTCACTCCCCTGAGAGCAGTATGGGGGAAACTGCCCCCATGATTCAATTATCCCCACCTGGACCTGCCCTTGACACGTGAGGATTATTACAACTCAAGGTGATATTTGGGTGGGGATGCAGACAAACCATATCACTAGCCTAGAAGGAGCAACGGGAGGAGGAAGTTACCGGAAGCTGGAGTGGGAGTGCCATGTGGAGAGGACCAGCTACCAGGAGCCTACATCCTGTGGAGACACAGGGAGGCAGGCAGGGGAACAAGGATCCCTACATCACTCCTCCCCTTCTCTTGGATCTGCTGCTGATGCCAACCAACTGAACCCATCTGGAACCCAGAAGGAAGGGAGCCCAATGGTGCTCCATACAGTCAGCCTCCCCCGCACAGAGCCTGGTTTCGAAGGGTAGACAGTGGATCAAGAGGAGCAAACAGAAGAAATTCACCCTTCCACTTTCACGGAGAAGCAAAAATCCATAGAGATCCAGAATCAGACCAATGGGAGCAGTCATGGGAGCTAGATTTCAGATCCCAGTCTATTGGAGAGAGCTTCCTGGGATGAGATCTTCATGCCAAGATGCTCCTTTCAAGGGCTCAAGTCTCACACTATGTGGTTATGGCTTCAACTGGCTTAAAGACTCAGTTCTCAGACCAAGCACCTGATAACTGCTCCCTGCTCCTCCTACCACCCTTGCTGCCTTCCTACCTTCCAAAAACGTGCTGGCTATAAGCAGAGGTTTTGATCTAGATTCAAATCCTGGCTCCAACTCTCACCAGTAATCTGTTATGGAACAAGTTATTGAATTTTCCCCTTCCTCAGTTTCCTCATCAGTAAAATGGGTATAAGGACAGTGCCTCTCTTAACGGAGTGCTATAAAGAATGAATAACATGGTACCTGGCACACACCAAGAGCTCAAAAATTATTAGCAATTATAATTATTGTGATTCTCCCCACAAACATCTATTGGGCTTCAGGCTATGAGCTAGAAGGAGAGTTGTCCGTAATATTCATAAGCTTCTGATAAATGCCTGCACAGGGATGTAGCAGCGACTGTTGCCAAATATAAGGAGAAGTGCTAATGGGCAAGTATAAGGAGCCTCTGAGGAGGGACCCCAAGGCTCCAGCCATAAATGAGAAGGAAGCCAGAGGCTGAGAATAGCAAGCGAAAGGCAACAATTACTAAGTTTATGTCAAAATGTATGTGAACTTGGAGCAGCCAAACAGCAAAGGATGCATCCCCAGCCTCCCTCAGCAGCTGTGACTGAGGAATGTTGATCGATCACAAGCAGCAGCCATGGAATTCAGCCACCACTTCACCTGGAAATTTCTGGGTTTTGTTTTGCACCCTGGAGCCAAGCAACCGTTCCCAGAGCAGTGAGAGACAGCATTCCTGGGCATTTCACAGAGGCATCTTTGCAAATGGTATTAGCAGAGTCCATTGGCATAAAAGTGGCTGCATTTGGGTGAATCACTGCAGGAGCAAAAAGGAACAGAATCAGCTAAAACAGTAAAGATAAGTTGGCAAGACTTTTAAGAAGCCAAACTAAGAAAAATTGTCACATAGATTAAGGTATCTCTGCAATTGGTTTATCCATGGTCCTGCTATAAGGAAACAGTTTGTCAATATCCCCACCAGGCAAGCAAGGCAGGTAGGGGACACTTGTCGTCTGGAGGACCATGTCCTGGAGCTTCACTGGGAATGGAGATGCTGTGCTCTGACTTAGCCTTCTAGTCAGCAGAACCAAAAGTGCAGTGGGGCCAGGAGGGAGCTGGGTCCAAATCACATCACCTACATGAGTGTTCCAGGGAGGACACCAAACAAGGTGGAGTGTAGGGGTGCAGGTGCAGAGCAGGTTCCAGACCACAGGCGTGTGTCCCCAAGACTGGAGCAAACACCCAAGGTGCAGGAGGCCAAAGAAAGGGTCTCCTAGTTTCTGCAACCATGGGCATAAAAATACTAGGAGAATGTGAATGCAGTGAGCAGACAGTGACCAAGCTGATGTGTTCCAGCACGGGCCATTGCAGGAGTTCATGCATTCATTCAGCAAATATGTATCAATCCCCTACACTATATCAGCTATTTTAGGCAATCGGTGTATAGCCACGAACAAAACCAATTTGATTCCCGCCCTCGTGGAACTTACATTCTAGCAGTAGGAGATGGATATAACCAAATAAACTAGTAAGTATATGACTCCAGGTACAGACAAGTACTATGCAAATAAATAAAGTAGGTTATGGGGAAAGGGACTGATGAGGAGGGAGAGCAAAAATAGGAAGACTCCAGCCTTTCCCCTTCTCCTCCCTGACTTAACTTCTCCAGGGAAGGGAACCCTAACATTGCAATATACAGGCTGCACACCAAGACACTGATTGGGTCTAACCCGCTAATGGAGTTGCCTTGCTTTAATATGAGTATATTTCTCCTCTCTTTTCTCTCTTCTATCCAAGCAGCAGGAACAGCCAGTGACTCAAGGCACAACCTCTCAGAGCAACACTCAACTAGCCTTCCCTCCTCTCTCTTCCACGCATGTGTCTTTGCTAGGCAGGTCTTGCTTGGTCAGAACGTGTCGTGTCTGCCCATCTACTGGTCTCTTCTGCCTCTTTCCTGCATGCAACCCTTGTGCAAAGAGAGGTAAGGCTTAGGTTTGGGCGTAAAACAAAATGGATGGAGACTAAAAAGCAACTGGCAGCCAGGACAGCAGTGATGACCTATTTCAGCGTGATTTAGCTAGTTTAGGGAAAGGGATATTCTACCTGGTCCCGTCCAGTTCACGAGCCATTCCTTGCTTTAGGTTTGGGGACTCAAGCGTAGTCAATAATAACATGGCTGTCTCGTCCATTTTGCATCGCTGCAAAGGAGTATCTGAGACTAGGTAATTTGTTAAGAAAAAAGGTTTATTCGGCTCGTGATTCTGCTGGCTCGAAGATTGGGCATCTTGTGAAAGCCTCAGGCTGCTTCCACTCATGACGGAAGGTGAAGAGGAGAAGGAATGTGCAGAGATCACATGGCAAGAGGGGAAGCAAGAGACAGAGGAAGTGTCAGGCTCCTTTTAACCACCAGTTCCCACAGAAACTAAAAGAGCAAGAACTCACTCACCACCACCCACCGCCCAAAGAGGAAATTAACCTATTCATGAGGGATGTGGGCCCCCATGGCTCAAACACCTCCTATGAGGCCCACCTCCAACACTGGGGATAAAATTTCAACGTGAGATTTGGAGGGACACACATCCCAACTGTGGCAATGGCAGTTCTCTGCCACTCACCATGCATGTCTGTCAGCTACGGTTGCCTGACAAACACCCACGAATCTCAGCAGAGTACAACAATAAGCATTTATTCTGCTCATGCTCCTGTGGGTTGGGGGTTCTGCTGATCTTGGCTCCGCTTAAATGGGCATGAATGAACAGCTCTAGGCTGAAGGTCGGGAGCAGTCTGCTCCACTGTCTCCAGAGTCTCTCATCGTCCTCAGACCAGGGCATGTCCTTTTCATGATGAAGGCAGAAGGACAAGAGGACAAGCACAAACGCCCAAGACACCTTATAGCCTTAGGCTCAGAACTGGCACACCACTGCTTCTGCCCACACTCCTATGGGTCAAAACAATTTGCACAACTAAGTTCCAACTCAAAGAGCAGGGACCTGCATCTACCTTTAGTGGAACAATTGCAAAGGCACCTGGCAAAATAAGTGGAAACATGAAGGGGTGAAGAAATAAGAACCACCATTCCTCCTGCACACTCCTCTCTTGGAAACATCCTAAGGAGTAGTGGCATGGTCCAGGGATAAAGAGATCTTACCTTGGGCACCCACCTCGCATTTGAGGTCATCTTTGACTAGGGTTTGCCAATAAGGAAGCAGTGACTCCTTATTAACAATTTTTTAAAGCCACCATTCACTGTGCACTTACTGTCTGCTAGTCCTCATTCTAGATGTTTTACATGAACAAATCCATCTTCATCCTCATAAAAACCATTTGATATGGGTTCAATAACTGTCTTTATTTTGAAGATGAATAAATGAAGTCACAAGAAGATGAAATAAATTGTTTAAGGTCATAAAGCTAGTAGCCACTGGAGCCAGGATGGGGATCCAGGCAGTCTGGCTCCAGCACATACCCTCCTAACTACACAAAATAAGGCCTTTGCCATAGAGAATGTGGCCTGATCACATGCATTCCTAGTCAGTTCTGTGCCCCTTCCACCAGCTCAGTGGATGCTCATGAATGAAAGAGGCTTTAGACATTGTGAGGGGAAGGAGTAGGCCTAGGGATGGGACCCAGCTTGACATACAGAAGGTGATGGTTAGTAGGGGCAGGAGCTCAGATCAGGGCAGCTAAGCTGGGGCCAGGGAGGCAGGGAGAAGATACAGAAAAAGCCTTATCAGGGACTCTGGAGGAAAGAAGGCTAAGAGAAAGCCTGGGTGGACTCCAGTGGCTAGAAAGCGGGCTCCGGACTAAAAGAAGACTTGATTTTGAGACTTTACGCAGCTCATCTTGGCATCATTTGTGTCTCTAAATGGGTAGGACCTGGAGTTCTTTGTCCAATCCATACTAGGAGTGAGGGCACAGGGGCAGAAGAAGACATGGGAGAAAGCAGGTGCCCTGAGGCCTCATCTCAGGCAGCCCAAGGATTTGAGTGGTAAATTTAAAGACAGAGAGACAGGGAGTCCCCTGAGGCACATTGCTGGCTCATATTCAACTTGTCACTCACTTCAGTTACTCTCCTTATTTTCTGTTGTGATAAACAATGATAACAGCTTACTCAGTAAGCATTTTATGAGACAAGCCATTTTCAGACACAGGGATTGCATCTGACACATATGACAACCCCACATGGGAAGCAACTCATTTCAAATATGTTACTGGGGCTCAGAGAGGTTAAATGGCTTGCCCAGGACTATGCAATTAATTAGAATTAGAATCAACATCTTCACCTTCTTACCTCTGCACCATCCCCACATCTTTCCCTATAAGGAAGAGAAGCAGAATTAATCAGGCTTTAGTCTCTTAAGAGAAGGTAGTACTTTAAGTCTGTATCAATCATTCACACTTTAGTATGATGTATTTCCAGGCCAGTCTAGAGTAGAATGCCTGGATGTGGTAGAAAGGTGCAACAAGGGCTCCACCTAGGGGTGGAAGGGGAGCAATGCCGTGAACTTGAAAACACTGTAATTCCACCCAGTCTCTATTTCTCCCTCCTTTGGAACTCAATTGTTGGAACGAAGCTCACAGAGGTCCAGGACAAGGCAAAAGATGTAGGATAAAGTCACTGAACAAGTAATAATTACTAAGACCCATCCAAGTGCAGGGTGCTGTGCTGAGCACCCAAGAGAAGCCAATGAAGCTTACCTTCTAGGATAAAGAGAAAGGCAATAAATAAGTACACAGATAAGAATGTGACAGTGATGGATGCTACAAAAATAATGACATGTCATAATAGGATAGAGAGTTTTGAGGGTTACAGGGCAGGGTTACAGTTCTGGGAGTCAGGTAAAGCCTCCTAAGAACATGCCATTGGTGTGAGACTTGAATAAAGAGAAGGTGCTAAGCTTGCCCGTATCTAGTTGACTGGAAAAAGAAGGTCAAGATTCAATACAAAACAATTATAATGGCAACAGCAGTAACAACAGTAGAGTAATAGCACTAATTGCTAACACTTACGTAGCTCCTATTATGTGATGGTACGATTCTAAGTAATTTACATACAGCACATCATCTGATTTTCGCTACAATCCTGTGAGGTAGGTATTATATTATCACAATCGCCATTTTGCAGATGAAGAAACTGAGGCACAGAGATTAAGTGATTTGTCCGAGAGCTAGTAAAACCAGAAGGAAAGAAAGTTGCTGGGTAGTCAGTGATTAGGTCCCAAGGTCCCAACACTAGGTCCTAAAAGGCAAGATGGCCATAGAGCCACCAGCTGAAATTGGGGGTAACTGGCAGCATTTTCTAGAGTGTGAGCAGGACCTTAACTTCTGTCCTAGGCTCAATGCCAGGAATCTAAATTGGCTGCAGCAACAGAATCATGATATCCCTGAATGAGAGCGTTTAGCACCCAGCTAATCCATAATGCTTCAAAGATGCCCCACCTCTGAGGCCAAAGGGGAGAGAGTGAAGCAGAGCACTGCCTGGTTTCCTCATGTATTTGAGCCACAACATGGTTTTTCTATACTGCCAACACCTGTCTCTTCTGTGCTCCATGGAGGATAATAGCAGAAACCAGCCGAGGTTTCAAGGTTGAAGCTTTATACACTGGAAAACAGGTTTTCATTGGTTATATATCTCTTGTAGTGTCCTCGGTTCTTCCAGGAACTAAAGTTACTCTAGATTTATAAGCCAAGGACTGAGCAGCATTGCCAGAAACACGTTTGGGCCTGTGAGAGGTGTCTTTTTGCATGAGCTTTTCTGGAGATAATGGTTAAAAGTGAGTTCCTGAGTTTCAAGTAGACTGTCCCTTACTATGATCTGAACAGTTCACTTAACCTTTCTATGCTTCAGTTTCGCCATCTGGAAAATGAAAATAACAGTGTCACCCAACTACTTTATCTTAATCAGCTATTGCTATGATGATGCCAGATATCAAACAACTCCAAAATCTCAGTGGTTGACCACAGCAAGCATTTACCGCTCCCTCACAGGTCTGTATGGTGCTGAGGCAGCTGTGCTTCAGGCTGCAGGTTAAATCCCTGCCATTTCCATTTGTCCCTCATTTTAGGATGAAGGGAAGCAGTTATTGGGACAGGCCAGTTCCATGGCCAGTCCCAGGAGTTCAAGAGGGCTGGCCAAATCACCTGAGCACATTTCTAGCTTTGGGTTGGACCCAGGGCACACTGCATCCACTCACATCCCAACAGCTGAAATCAATCATATGGCCAAATTCAAAGTCAGAGGGGTGAGGAAGTATATCCCACCCACACAGAAGCCGTGAGAAGACTGGGGAGGGGTTCCAGTTGTTACTGATGTGTAAAATTTTACCCCAAAATGTAGAGGCCCAAACCAATCACTGTTTCACTCTTGATTGCATTGGTTGGGACTTGGGGAAGGGCTCAGCCAGGCAGTTCTCCCTTGCACTCATTCTTGTGATGGCAGTCGGGTGGCAGCTGGGCTTCAGCCATCTGCAGGCCCCACTGGGCTGGACATCCAAGATGGCTCCTTGTATGGCTGTCACTTAATGCTAGTAGTTGACCGTTGGCCAGGGAGCCTACACTGTGGCCTCTCTAGCATGGAAGTCTCAGTTTAGTGAAGTTAGAATTCTTACATGGTGCCTGGCATCCCCTGTGGTGAACATCCCAGGAGATCAAGGCGGAAGCCATGGGGCTTTTTCCAATCTAGCCTCTGAAGTCATGTAACATCAATTCCACTGCATTACTGGTGACAAGTCAGTCACTCAAGTTGGGCCAGATTCAAGAGAAAGAAACAAAGACCCCACCTCTCAAGCGTCAAAGAATTTGCATGGTTTTAAACCATCACAGGAAGAAACGAAGAAAAATGCATACGTAATACTATCTACATACCACTGATAGCCATTGCAGTGATAACATGTGTAAAGTACTTAGCACAGTGTGTGGTACAGAGTAAGCACTTAATAAATGGTAACCATAGTTATCACACAGTCCCTGCGTGGAGATCCCGGTGATCTGCCTATCAGGCTTGTGAACTGAGTCAAGATAGCTGGTCTACCTTGGTGAGGCCAAACGGGAATGGCACTGGAGCTACTGTTTGCTGCTCATCTACAAGGTGTCAAGTGCTTTTGAGGCAGTCTACACCCAGTATTTCATTTAATATCCACAACAAGCTTGTGAGGCCATACTGTTGTTATCCTTCTCATTCTGAAAACTCTCACATCTATACATCACCCTTAAAAAGGCTGAAAATATGCTGTTGTGGGACAGTGGTTAAGCATCTTCCCTCCCTACCCTCAACTCTCCTCCCCGGTTTAATGGTCTATACTGCTAGAAGCCCACTCATCTCTTTGATGGGTTTTTTGATGAGTTTTTTTGAATTTGCTCATCTCTTTGTCACAGCCATAATCCCACTGAGTTAAGTCATTGTGGTCCCACTTGCATGTCACTGAGAGCTTCTTAAAGACAGGGAGCATGTCTGATCTCTCTCTGAACCCCGTGCCCAGGACAGAGCCTCGCCCAGAGGAATGTGGACATTCTCCGTTTCTTCTTCCAGGTCCATTCACCATCTTTCTCTAACTGGATGGACCCCATCAACAGGCTCCCTTAACCTTGGCTTTTGATTAGGTTTGACCAGAAGGGAGTCCTGGCAGAGGGTCAGAGGTAGGGAGGAGAGTACAGTCAAGGTGTTTATGCCCCTGGCTCCCTCTTTGCAAGGTTGCTGGGTCTTGCAGTGCCTTCCAACAAAGGGGCTCCTCCCCTAACCTGCTCTCCATGATGCTCTCCACCCAGGATCCCATATCCGGGATCTGCTCCTGCACCCTGCCCTTGGACTTAGGGAGAGGAACATTATTTTAGCTTTGGGTTCTGCATTTTTTCCTTACGGTTTTCTACATCTTGCCCATATATTTGCAAATAACCCTTTTATTTAACCTGTTTATTAATTTATCTTTGGATTAACCTAATTGAAACGTGTCATCTGCATCCTACTGACCCTGACTGGTATAGAGAAGCTCAGGAAACAGGTACCAGACATGTGTCTTTCAGGCTGTATGGCCTATGACTACAGACTCTCCTGGATGCACAGGTAAGGCCAGAAGACCCAGGACACTGCACAGGACACAGCCAGCTCTGTGAGTGAGCAATTCAACTGCTGAGTCCATCCCTGTCTGGAGCTGTCAAACTTCCACTTAAGGCTTCACTGAGGGATACAACCTTCTCTCTCCAGATGCATCAGTGACAGTGAAGATTTCAATTAGAGCCAGGAGGGGCCTCAAGTGCCTGACACATCTCACCAGTGGTAGTAAGTAAGCAGGTCCCACAGTTCCCTGAGGTTTCCAGCCTGCCTCCCATAAGCCTGGGCAAGCATAGCAAGCCCTCTCCTGGCCCCTGCAGTCCTCCAGCCCACAGCCAGATGAATGGTCAGGTTCCCTCACCCAAGGAAACCTCCCAAAGCATGCCCTGGCAGGGGGTGTGATCCGCATCATATCTACTCATGGGCATGGCTAATCTCCTGCCCCTGCTCAAATCCCTTTAATGACTTACATTTGCCCTACAATCCAAAAGCTGCCTGAGCTGTACTTGAGCTCCCACCCACCCACTCCAGACTGAATCGGGGTCCCCTGTTCTCCACTCCCAAAGCACCCTGCACTCTCCTGCCTAGCTCTTGTCACATTTGCAATTATTCAGTAACTTGTATACTTATCTGTATTCTATGTTCTATCCTAGTGGTCTTGTTAAAACCTAAGCAAGATCATGAAGTCAAATTAGGTCCCCCTTTGGCTCACATTCTCTGCTGGCTTCCCTGGTCACTCGAGTAAAGCTGGTCTTCACAGTGGTCCACAAGGCCCTGAACAATCAGTCCCCCATGACCTCCTGCTCCCTGCCTCTTTTTCACTCTGCTCCAGCCGCCGTGACCTCCTTGCAGACCTCCCTGGAATATGCCAAACACATCCCTGCCTAAGGGCATTTGCATGTGCTGGTTCCTTTGCCTAGAACATTGCTACCCATGATCTTCCCCTTACCTTTCAATTCTATTCCAACGTCACCTCTGAGGTAGACCTTCTCTGGCTACCCCATTTAAAAAGCCCCTACCTTCTCTACTTCTGGAAATCCTTAGTCCCATTCCCTGCTGTATTTTCTTCTTGGTATCGATTCCCAACCAACCTACTTTAAATATTATTTATTTATTTTCTGTCTTCTCCCAGCCAACATCAGGCCTTGGGCAGGGATTCCTGTATCTTTATTCACAGCTATATCCCCAGGGCCTAGATTAGGACTTATCATAAGGAACTGCTTAATAAATATTCATTGAATGGCTAAATAAATATCTCCACCTACTACACTGTCAGCTTCATGAAGGGGCCATGGAATGGATTCAGTCTGGGAAAGAACATATATTTATGCTTCAGAACACGCATGATTCTGTGTCCCCCTGGAAGGTGGGCTGCAGGCAGGAAGTGCAATGAGAAGGCTGTGGTAAATCCCACACGATGAAGGCTGAGGCCAGAGTCACAGCAGAGGCGGTGGGCATGGAGAGGAAAAGACAACTGGAGAGCTGCTCAGGAGGTGGAATCCACAGGGATCCATGAACCATCAGGGAAGAGAGGCAAGAATGCTGCCCCCCACCACCCAGGTTCCTGGCCTGAACGATTTGGTAGACGGCGGTAAAAGCATTGGCTCAGTCACAGGAAGAGACCAGTCAGGGGCTAGGCCTGGGTAAAAGGTTGGGTTGGAAGGATGTATGGAAGCAGAAATCCAACATCGGTCTTTCCAAATGAAGCTTGTCTTAATGCAATACCACGCTCAGAATGCCTGTGCCTCCTCACTAGGGTCCATACCTCCATTTTTGCCAAACCCAACAATTTCCTATGGGCAAACGATGAATTATGAGAAAACAGGAAGGATTGTCTTTATCAAGCTATACATTTGTTAAACTGAGAAACCTCAACAGTATTGACATGGATTTTGATTTAAATGATTTTGGATTTGATTGAAGGGGGATACATGAAAATAGCCAGAATTTTCTTTAAAAAAAAAAAAAGAAGAAGAAGAAGAAAGAAAGGGTAGGAGTGGCCAGAGAGGCGGGAAAGAGGGGAACTTGGATATACTAGAATGTCAAGGTGTTGTAATTAAAACAGTCCATTGCTGACGTAGTAAAAGATTAATTCGAGTTCAGAAATGAACCTAAGTTCATATGAAAATAGGAAAGCAATGGACTACTCAATAAATAGTGTCATGACAACTAATCAACCACTGCAGGAGAGTAATGCTGAGTCCCAGCCTCCACAGCACAGCAAAACCAACTCCAAGGAGATCAGAACGTTTAATGTTTAAAAAAAAAAAAAACTGTAAAACCACTAGAAGAAACAAGACTAAATGCTTTTTTCCTTTTATGAAAGAAGATGTCTTCAAAACATAACACCAGAGACAATGCATGGAAACGTAGAGATACACAGCTACATAAAAATTTAAAACCTCTTTATGACAATGAACACCATGTAGAAGGCCAAAAAAATAAATTAAAACCTGGCAAAAAGCATTGATTCTATATATTATAAAGGGTTAATAGTCTCAATCAAAAAACAATTTTTGTAAATTAGACTTTTAGCAGCATGGTTGACTGATCCATGACAGAGGCCCCTGTCTACCACTGAGAACCCACAAGGGTGTAGGAATTAAAATAATTAATATTTAAAATATACAGATTCACTCTAAAGACAGGAAAATCTCTCGAGTGAAAATAAGTGAAAAGAGAACTCAAGGCCAGAATGGAAGGTGTTTAACCCATGCCACCTCCCACCAGGAGGTGGGTGCATGGCCTTAATGGCTAGGGACTGGGATTTTAATGCCAACTTTGGGATAGGAGATGTGGTCTTGGATCCTGGTTAGCAAAAGTGATGGAACTGATACCTGTGTAAAATCAGGAGCCTAAAATGTCTCCTCCATGGAACGGACTAGAATAACTCTTCCCACTGTTCTGGAAACAGCAAGGAAGCTTGCACCTGTACGGGGACATGGCTGAAAGCAGGAAGGTTCCATGAGTAGAAGCCCAAAGCCTATACCATGCAGCATAGAGTCCAGGCTTATATACTTGCGTGATGAGAGATTTCAACACTAATAAATTATTATGGGAGGTCATCCCAGGTTGGTAAAGTCTCAACGGCCCCAGTAAACACAAAACTTTTTTGAAAGAAGCTTCCACAATCCAGGCTTGTGGCACTCGGTGGGGGTGGGAGGAGAGAGGGGATTCCTGGAGGTAAACTCCGTATCTAAAATTAAATCAGTAAGAATAAAATGAACAGGCAATCCAAACACACAATGCACATGGCCACCAATAAATGTATGAAAAGATCTTCACCCTTAATAGTAATGAAATAAATGCAAATAAAAATTATTCACTTTTCAGATTGATAAAGATTTATGAGATTTACCATTACCAAAGACAGACACATGAGCATTATTTTTTCCCAAAAGTAAATGCTTAATCACTATAGCAGGAGACAGCAAACTGAAGGCATGGCATGTGGGCACTGGTTTTCTGGTGCCAGGTTACCCCTGCTGTGCTGCCTATTTTTCTGGTTCTTTGTTGGGTCATATTGCCAATCCTCTTCTAGAGGACCACGGGGGTAAGACATTCCCAGTCAATGAGGTTCCCTTTTATGACTGATGGCATCTAACAGATTGCATTTTCTGTTTAATAATTTACTGAGGTAAAACATACATAAAACTAGCCATTTTAAAGTAAACAATTTAGTGGCACTTAGTACATTCACAATGTTGTGTAACCACCACCTCTATCTAGTACCAAAACATTTCTGTCATTCCAAAATCAAATCCCATCACTCTCCATTTCCACATTCCCTTTCTGTCCCTAGAAATCACCAATTGCTTTGTGTCTCTATGGACTTGTCTATTCTGGATATTTCATATAAATGGAATCATACAATATGTGATCTTGGTGTCTGGTTTCTTTGACCTTAGCATAACGTTTTAGAGGTTCATCCACATTGTAATAGGTCCTCATTACTTTATTCCTGTTGTGGTTAATATTCCATTGTACGGGTATCCGACAATTTGTTTATTCATTCGTTGATGGACATTTAGGCTGTTTCTACCTCTTGACTATTGCAAATAGTCCTGCTATTAACAGTTTTGTGCAAGTACTTGTATGATATCTGTTTTTAATTCTTTTGAGTATATATCTGGGACTGAAATCATGGGGTCACATGGTAACCCTATGTTTAACTTTTCAAGGAGTCACCAAACTGTTTTCCACAGTGGCTGAGGCATTTATATTCCCACTCTCAAAGTACGAAGGTTCTAATTTGTCCACATCCTCAACAACATTTATTATTTTCCATCTTTTGTTTAAAAATTATAGCCATCCAGTGGGTATAAAGTGATACTTCATTATAATTCTAGATGCTATTGTAAACGTAATTGTTTTCCTAATTTCCTTTACAGATGTATATGAACATTCTTAAATGCTGTAGGTGGAAGGCAATTTGGTATAACCTTTCTGAAATCTAGCTTGGTAATATATCTAAAAATACATGCAGGGCCTTAATGTTCAAAATTAAGAAATTTATTCTAAAAAGATAACCGGACAAAGTGAAACAATCTAGCCACAGAAAGATAAATACTACATGCTCTCACTCCTATCTGGAAACTAAAAATGTTGGTCTCATGGAGGAAGAGAATAGAATGATGGTTACAAGAGGCTGGGAACAGAATAGGGAGATGAAGGGAGGTTGGTTAATGGATATAAACATACGGTTAGATAGAAGGAACACATTCTCATGTTTGATAGGACAGTCAGGTGACTATAGTTAAGAAGAACTTATTGTATATTTCAAAATAGCTAGAAGATTTTAAATGTTTCCAACATGAAGAAATTTTAAGTATTTGAGATAGTATCCTAAAAACCATGATTTGATCATTACACATTGTATGTATGTATCAAAATATCACATGCACCCCATGTATGTGTACAATCATTATGTAGCAAAAAATATATATTACAGATCATAATGTTTAGCCTTTCTTAAAGTTTTTTTTAAAGCATCCTTGAATGAACACAGAGGACATAATGCTAAGTGAAATAAAGCCAGGCAGAGAAAGACAAACACTGTGTGATCTTATGTATATGCGGAATCTGAAAAAGTCAAATGCATAGAAGCAAAGAGTAGAATAATATTTGCCAGGAGCTGGGGTATGGGGAAAATAGGGAGATACTGGTCAAAGGGTACAAACTGTCAGTTATAAGATGAATAAGGACCAGGTACAATGGCTCGTACCTATAATCCCAGCATTTTGAGATACCAAGGTGGGAGGATCGCTAGAGGCCGGGAGTTCAAGACCAGCCTGAGCAGCATAGTAAGACCCTATCTCTACAAAAAGTAAATTAGCCAGATGCAGTGGCACACCTGTAGTCCCAGCTACTCAGGAGGCTGAGGTGGGAAGATCACTTGCACCCAGGAGGTCAAGGCTGCAGTAAGCTATGATCCCAACACTATACTCCCACCTGGGTGGGTGACAGAGCAAGACCCTGCCTCCGAAAAAAAAACAAAAAAGATGAATAAGTTCTAAGAAATGAAATGCACAGCATGGTGACTATAGTCAATAATACTACACTAGACCAGGCGCAGTGACTCATGCCTGTAATCCCAGCACTTTGGGAGGCTGAGTTAGGTGGATCACTTGAGGTCAGGAGTCTGAGATCGGTCTGGCCAATATGGTGAGACCCTGGTTCTACTAAAAATACAATAATTAGCCAGGTGTGGTGGCACATGCCTATAATCCCAGCTACATGGGAGGCTGAGGCAGGAAAGTCTCTTGAACCTGGGAGGTGGAGGTTGCAGTGAGCCAAGATCACACCACTGTACTCCAGCCTGGGTGACAGAGTGAGACTCTGTCTCAAAAAATAAAAATGTAAACAAAAAATAATAGAGTAGATCTGAAATGTTCTCACCACAAAGAAAAAAAAAGGTAACTAAGTGAGGTAATGGTAACCAATTGATTGTGGTAATCATTTTACAACGTATACATATACCAAATCATGTGGTGTACCTTAAATATATACAATTTTTATGTAAGTTTATAAAACCAGCGTGGGCGAGGCACAATTAGGTGTTTTTATCAATACATATGCCTTCAAAGATCTAATAAGATGTTTAGCCAAATGTTAATATTGTTTATTTTGAGTAGTCATATTTGAGAGATTGTTTTAAGAGACACTTTAAAAACATTAAAGGAAAGCCATGTCGTGCTTCTGGGTAGGAGGACTTAATATGGTGAAGATTTATTTCTTTCTAAACCTATCAATTTCATGCACTTCAAGTCAGGATCACTAAAGAGTTTCTTTAAAAGGCATTTGACAAAATAACTCTAATGTTTATCTAGAAGAATAAACATAATAAAAACCAAGATGTGGTTTTACAGAAAAAAATTAAAAAGAAAGAGGAGTTATTTCCCCTCTGTATTTTAAATTGTTCAGCAACAAGGTGCTTCTGGCTGTGTTCATTTTGCTAATAACATGGAATGTGCTCTCAATAAGTATCTGTAGCGTAGAATGAACGAACAAATATTCCTAGTTCTCAGAGAAAGGCAGCTTTGAACTATGACTGTCAAACTGACAACAATAATAATATTTAGTGTAGAGGTGGGTGTGTAAAAATAAAACACAGCTTCGTTGATGAAAGTGTAAGTTGGTACAACCTTTATGGTCAGGCAAATTAGTTACATGTTTCCACATGAATGTAAATCACAACACTTTTCAACAATACATTTAGAAGCAGCCCTTGTCTAGCAATAGGAAATCAGTTAAATTAATTACGGTACATCCATACCATGGAATATGTGATGTCACGAAAAATGATAATGTAGCTAATACATTTCTTGACATGGAAAAGGCTCACAATATGCTCGAAAGTGAATTTTTAAAAGAACAGAATTGTCATCTGCTATTTAGCTAGTATTTATAAAGGGCCCTCTGATGGCCTGACACTGATGGGAGTTGGAAACTGGTCAGGGTGTCCCAGGATCCCATGAGGCTTACTGTCCAGCAGCAGAGAGATACTTTTTTCAAAGGCCTGAATACTCTGACAGGAAAAAATGCAGGCTGCTGAGGGATGCCTGACAGAGGACTTAATTTCAGATGGAGAATTCCTGAGTAAGGATGAATAAGGATTGTCCAGGCACAGTGTGGGAGAGGCAGGGGTGCACACTGAGTGATAAATGGTTGGGCGGTGTTCTCCAAGGAGGTGGAAGAAGTAAGTATGTGCAGGAAGGTCAGAAAAGCAGACCTTCACAGAGGAAGTTAAGGATTTGTATCTTTATCGAAAATGCAGTAGGGAAAGGTGATGAAGAAATTTTGGAAAGGATGTGATCAGTCTAGAATTTTCAGGACACCACTCTGGTTTTGCTGTAGAGAAGAGTGACTGCTCAGAAATCAGTATGATTCCATGTAAAATATGTATACTATATTTATGTATAGCATATATACTTATGCATATGACTACATCTGCATGTATTATACATGTATACTTAAGTATATAAAAATTTATATATTATGCACATATATACTTAAGTATATTATATATACATACACCTATGTACACATCCATATATAATATTTTACACATATATATCTATATATTAGATTTATATGTCTACCTGTATTACGTAGACATATAGGTATTTATATGTATACCAATGTATATAAATATATCTCCATATATTATATATACCTGTGTAGTATATATATAACCTACTTAATGCATATATTTACTTAGATGTGTATGATACATACCCATATATTATATATGTATACTATAAATATATACCTGGGTATATATATACTTATGAATAGTATACACAGATATCTAGGTAAATTATATATTATATATACTTATGTGTAACATATGCCTATTTATATTACAAATATACTATTTATAATATATAATTTGTAATCTGTATATATTTTACATACCAATGTATATGTATAATATATATACTTATATATACCAGTGAGATATATATACACACATACACACACATACGAATGTATATCATATATATGTATATTATGTATATGCCCTTGTGTAAAACATATGTGTGTATGTGTGTATACCCACACGCATGGATACCTACACCAAAATATCAACAGTAGCTAACTTTGGGTTGTGAAACTATAGAAAATTACTTTTCTTTCTTTTTGTTCTTCTTAATGTTCTGCCTTCCCTCCTACCCTTGTCAGTTAACAGTTATTATACATTTATTACAAAGAAGAGAGAATAAAAGACAGTTGGAGGTTGGAAGTGTACCCATACAGCTCATTTTTCCCTTGACCAGAAAACATCCTCAGCCCTGCAACTATACTCATCTCCTAGAAAGATCCCTGGGTGGGCTCCCATGTGGCCCGAGGCCACTCCCCTAAAGGACCGTTTAGTGATACACCTATGTTCTTAGAGGGAAGGTACCTGCAGCCCCACCTCCAGCTCTACCGGCAGCCTGGCTCCTCTGAAAAACAGCAGCCCAGAGGGTGTCAGGAGTTAATTAAAGCACCACAGGAGGCTCAGCCTGCAACGACAGCTGTGACTCTGAGCCACGGGAGGGGCTCTTCATGGAGACTGAGGCCAGGTCATGAAACACAAACAGCAAACTCGTGAGCCTCAAATCCAGAGGAGAGAACAGGACTCCCAACCCTCGTGCTCTCTAAAGAGCCAAGTTCTAGGTCTTTGGGTTATGAATGGAGCCAGGAGAGTTTTCAACAGGTCCGGAGCAAAGATGCAGCCCTGTGGTTCACTCACCTCAGCCCCTGTGAGCGCCTGACAACCAGAAGCCCCAGGAAACAAAAATTCTGTCCAGGTCTGAGAAAAGCAGAATTTTATGCACACATTTATTGCCCTCCTGGCAATTTCCAAATGCACCATCAGTACAAAACTGCTTCCAGGACACTAAGATTAATCAAAAGCCTGTTCAAAACACATTATGCAGGTACCTAACATAACCACATACATTAGTTTCTTATGGTTTTATATTCAGTTCAGCACAGACTCCATGGGAGATTTATTGAGCACAGACTCCATGCAAGACACTATGCCAGATGCTGTGGGAGAACACGACAGGTAACACACAGTCCCTATTTGTCCCCAGTCCTCAGTGGGCATGTTCAAGGTGGGGGCTGGGTGTAAGAAGCAACTCACACTGATGACTCTAGTGGAAGAACCACTGCACTCAGGGCTACAACAGAGATACAGCAAGATAGGAAAGTGGGAGGGTGTGACTACTTCTGGCTGGGGAATCAAAAATGGTTTAATGTAGATCTAATTTTTCCTGAGCATCACCTCTATTATCTCATTTAATCTTTATAACAACCATAGGGGAAAGATATTATTATCCCCATTTTACAGATGAGAAGAACTGAGGCTCAGAGAAGGTAAGTAGATGGCACCAAGGCAGTCAAGTTTGACTACATCACTTGGGTTCCCTGGATGATATGAGCAGTTCTTCCCCAAGGGTATATATGAGCACAAAAAAGGTTTTTCGAAACATACATGCCTATACCTCAACACAGATACACCAAATGGGAGGTTTTGAAGGTAAGGTGTATGTTTTGAAAAAGCTCTCCTGGTGAAGCTGGTATGCGTCTTGATTTATACCACACTATGAAAGCTTGAGTGGAATTTCAGAGGATGAGGATTGGAAAGATAAAAGCCTTCCAGATGGATGGAACTGGGTAAGCAAAAGAGCAGAACTAGGAAGGGATGGTTCTTCTTTGGGAAATGGTGAGTGGCCTTAAGCATAGGAATCAGAACAAGAGAGAGGTAGTGGGGAGAAGAGAGTGGCTACCATATCACCAGTCCCGTTCCTGGACTGCTCAAACCCATACTCAGAGCTCAGCCTGTGTCTAAGCCACCGTCAGTGAGGAGGAGTGTGATCTGCTTGCACCGCAGGTAAAAGAAACCAGCCTCTGTTCAGAGGGAGATGAAGGCCTGTCTGACATTATTGAGCACCTACTAATTGCCAAGCACTGCATTTGAGCCCTTTGTATATATTATCACATTGATCCTTCCTAACAACTTCGAAAGTTATGTATCACTAGCTGCATTGTTTAAAAGATTAATGAGACTGAATAATTTGCTTAAGGTCACATAGTCAATAAGTGACCTTAGCCAAGATTCAGCCTCACATCTGTCTCGCTTCAATGCTTGTGCTCTTTCCTCTGGGATTGAGTGCTTCTAGAAGTTATCAAAAGGGGCTCAGATAAGAGGACAGTGAGGCTGGGCCATGTGGTGAACAAGGAATCGATGGAAACTGTTGTTGGGTAGAGACTGAAGGAGCTGTTTTGTCTGGGTTTCATAAAAGCACAGCCTGAGACAGGGATGCAAGTAATTTGAGAGATGATTTTAGAAGTACTAGGAGGGAATAGAGAAGTGAGACAGAGAAGGGAAGGGAGCCAATGAAGGAGGCAGGTTGCCGCTGTGGTCAACTGGGGCTCACTCCCACTGGGGGCCTCTGAGCGACTGTGGAGCACACCTCAGCACTGTGCCACCAAAGAAGAACAAGGAGGATGTAATCTTTAAGCCCTTGTCGTTTGAGGGCTGTTCCCGGAGTACAAATTTCCCAGCACTTCCAGGTTGCCCTGTGTTTGAGTGCTGAATACTTTCCCTGGACCAAAGAACACCTTAAGGCTGAGAAACAGCTGGAAGCCTTTGGTGTACATGGGAACCGTCTGCAAGTGGCCTCCAGGTCTGGCTGATAGGATACGTGTGGGGCATCAACAGCATCTTCTGCAATGAATGTGTTCAGTACTTGGCGACTAGAACAAAGCATAGCATCCCTCAGGGACTTAGAAAGTAGGAAAATAAGATCTCCCTGTATGAAATAATTTAAGATTAGCAAGAACTGAATTTAAAAAAAAACTGAGCAGAGGCAGGTATATAGAATTAGATGGCTCCTAGATCTAAGGGCCAAGGCCATCATCTGATCAGATATATTATTAAGATCTCTAAAGAAGCAAAGACAGAGTGGAAGAGGGTTGGTCCACTGCAGGAGCACCGCAGGGACCAGGGGTTGGCTTGGCCTGTTTCAGGCCTGTACACAGAAGAGCCCCATAGTCAGTGGGTTGAGAGGATGTTCAGTCCCACTGGCCAGACAAGCCCTACTATAAGATGGACATATTTCAGCCTGGTGCCCTTAAACATCACAGCACTATCTACCCTGGTTTAAGGCCAGACATTTCCAGCAAATTCCCATGTCAATCTAGTTCCAGAGAAAACTCCTATGAGGATGAGTTTTTACAGCAGGTTCATAGCTCAGTATCCTAACCTCAATTAATGTGAATGAATCTGCCCAAGGGATGGGCCTGCTCCTGATGCGGAAATAAATAAGTATCCAACTCTTCAGTCCAAAGTCCAAGCCCCAAACTAAACTTTGAGTGGCTCACAGAACACAGCCCTCCAGCCTTTCCTAGGCAACACCCTAAATTTAAACGGGCCTGTCAATGTCTTTTTTTTTTTTTTCTATTTAAGTTTCTACAGTAAACAAAGCGAGGAAGCTTCAAGGAGAAGATAGCTAGGAATCCAGGCTTTTGTTCTAATTAACAATCACAGGACTCAATCACTAGTTCTTTGCTGAACATTCTCCTTGAGTGTGTGTCTTTGTGTGCACATGCATGTTATCTGAATGCTCCAGCATGTGCAACCCCACATGCACATGTATTTGTGTAAATGGATGTTTGCGTAAGTATGTACATGGAAGCAGCAAACATAAGCTCTCTAGTCCCTTACTAGTTCTGTGATCTCAAGCAAGTCTTCAATAACCTGTCCAAGCATCACTTCCCTCACTTGTAAAATGAGTGCAATAGTAGCGTCATCTTCACAGAACAGTTTGGGGGATGAGATAATATTTATAAAGCAGCTTAGCATAAGCCAAAGTGAGAATTCAGCCAATGCTAGCATTTGACAATTCAGGTTACTATATTTTTTTTTAAGAGAGAGTTTCACTTTGTAGCCCAGGCTGGAGTGCAATGGTGCGATCTTGGCTCACTGCAACCTTCGCCTCCCAGGTTCAAGTGATTCTCGTGCCTTAGCCTCCCGAGGAGCTGGGAATACAGGCACCCACCACCCCCAGCTAGTTTTTTTATTTTTATTTTTTAGTACAGATGGGGTTTCACCACGTTGGCCAGGCTGGTCTTGACCTCCTGACCTCAAGTGATCTGCCCACCTTGGCGTCCTGAAGTGCTGGGATTACAGGCATGAGCCACTGCTCCCAGTCTCAGGTTACTATTTAAGGTGATTCTTTGTATACACGTGTAAATTGTGGCCCCTTAGGATTCCACAGACATATATATCTGTGACTTTTGCTCCATGAGTCCCACATTATAATGTTCTCACCAATGGTGTTGGCCACAAAGTCAAGGGAACGTTTAGAGAATGACCACAAGATCATTGTGGAGTTCTCTGTGGGAATGATTGCCAGACACCTGCAGAACCACCAGAGAGAAGCCAAGAGCCAGAAAAATGGAGAGAGAAATGGCCAAGTCATGGAGAAGTATGTCCCTGCAATCAGTTCACAGGACACTGTGAATCAGCATGCAATTACAAGGACCTTTTACACAGCATCCCCAGGTAGACCAGAAGACTCAAACCAGCTGTGTTCAGGGAAAATTCAAGTCTGTGCCTTGGGCAAACACAAACTGAAGCTTTTCACTGGATTGCAGTTTGATGATAACATGCTCCATACCCCCCCTTCAAAGATATCTAGGAAAAGAGATTTCTGAAAGACATCTCTCCCTCTTACCACATAGTGGGACTCTGGATTTGGCTGTTTATCTCCAGTCTCAGACCTAAGATGATTATTCTGATAAGCTGGAATGAATCTTGCAGCAGAAGGGGAGCTAGCAATAGCCCTGCTGATTTATCACCCTTTTCAACCCAGTTGGGTTCCAAGAGAATAAATCTTGCTTGCCTCTGGCTAGGTACCCGCAATCATGCCATGGACCATGACTTTCATATCCCATTAACTCTGAATTACTCAGTCTGGGGCTGAGCTAAGAGGCAATTTAAAATGGCAAAAGGGGAAAAATGTTCTGATTTAGATCTGATAGAGACTGGATTAAGTCCTCTCATTTTTCAGGACTTAAATGTGAGTTTCGTGGAGGGGGAGCACCCGCCAGATGGGACTCCCATGAAGAACCTGTGCTGCAGATTAAATGAGAGGAGTGGAGGCAAACATGTGTTTCACAGGGTCTGCGGCTCCCTCATACTTGACCACGAGGCAGGGGCTGACTTCCTCAGGAGAATTGTTCTATTCAAAATCACCAATCTCTGAAGCATAAATTATCACAGCCCTTTAGGGTAGCAATTTGGCAGTACCTAACAAGACAAAAAAGGCTCATGCCTTCCAACCCAGATGCCTCACTATAGAAACACTAGACATGTGTTTAAGGGGATGTGTATAAGAGTGTTTACTGTAGCCCTGTTTATAATACTGAGGAATCAGAGACAAAAATAAAAAGGTCCCTCAATAGGTGCATGTCTTCAGAAAGGATGGCGTGCCTATTCTATGAGAGAATAATCACCCATTAAAGAGAATGAGGGGAAAGGTGTTCTGCGAGAGGCACTGAGTGAAAAACATCAAAAGTGCAGAGTAGTTTCATGTGGCATGCTTTCATTTTTCAAAAAAACCCACTATTTGGAGATTACATTGAAACCACTGCTTTTCTCCATCCTCAGTGTCTTAACACATAAGAGATGCCTGTCTATCAGCAATCACGCAGACTCTGCAGTCTGAGCCACTTTGAACATCCCAAAATAAACTCACATCCAGCCTGACCTTATTTTTAGTCTTTCTGATCAGACCTTCTTGCCAGGACCACTTCTGATGCTCACCTAACATACTTCGACTGCGACAAAGACCATCAGGTCAGAGGAAAAGAAGAGAAGGCCTTTCTCAGCAATAACTTACCTGGTACTCATCTTTTGAGTGCATGTAGAGAGTCATGCTCTCTTGGCACTGAATCACCTGCCCCAACAGCAGGGATAAGCCCTCAGGCTCCCCCACACTTATGGACCTACTCTAGATGAGTACATAGGAGGACTGTTGGCAACAGAAATTGCACTTTTTGCTCTTTAAGAGCAGAAAGCCCTTAGCCTGGCATTTAAGGCCCCTAGAAATCGGGTCATGCATTAGTCAGGATAGAATAAGATATACTATAGTAACATATAAACCCCAAAATCTCAGTGGCTTAACATAACAAGGACATATTTGTCCCTCACTAAAAGTCTAGTGCTGGTTAAGTAGCCGTACTCCACGCAGTGACTCAGAGACCCAGGCTGCTACCCCTCTGACTCTGCCATCTTGGTATGTGACCTTCATGCTCACCACAACAGGAAAAGAGAGACCTGGAGGAGGCCTGTGTGTTCTTAACTGCCTCAGCCCAGAAGTCACCTCCACTCAGTCCACTGCTCAGAATTGTCACATGGCCCCAATCTAACCCCAAGGGAAGCTGGGAAATAGAGTCTTATGTCCCCAGGAAACAGAAACTGTGTGCTCATAACATTGTCTCCAATCCAACTCCCAATCTACCTTTCCAAATTTAACCCACACACACTTTCTCACTCACCTGAGACTCTAAGCTTCATCTACTCTGATTTCCCCACCACAGAAGAGAGATCAGACTCCAGCCTCCAGACACATGGAATTCTACACATGCCTAATTTCCTGCCTCTGTGCTTTCGCTATTGCTATCCATTCATTCATTCATTCAACAAATATTGATTGCATATTGATAACATCCTTGCACTATGCTAAATCCTGAGGAAACAAATACAGTCTCTATCCTCATGAGGCATACATTCCAGGGGCCCATTTCCACCATCTCTGCCTTCTAAACATCACTGGGCTCTGCTCAGCTGATAGCCTACCTCTCTATTCTCTAAAATTGTTAGCAGGATTTGCTGGGCTAATGCATGGAAGGGTCAAGCCCAGTGCCAGGCACAGGCAAATACTGGGCAACACATAAATACTCAACAAGTGTGAGTTGTTAGTAATACTAGCCACCTTATTTCAATGAGAACACTAGGAGGTGGCTCTCTCATTCCAGAGTCAATTCTTCATTCCTCTATACTTATCACTTTTCTGAATTTCCAACCCCTCTTCATCACTTACTTGTAGAAGAGGACCCTGTCTATAAACTCAGCATAAGGCAACTGACAGATTTAATAGGAGCTAAAGTTTCCTTTGAGCAGT
The DNA here is from genome assembly GCA_963573385.1 of Cacajao melanocephalus. Lineage (NCBI taxonomy): Eukaryota > Metazoa > Chordata > Mammalia > Primates > Pitheciidae > Cacajao > Cacajao melanocephalus. The sequence goes on from CAUYLG010009068.1 coordinate 25,355, forward strand.
TCTTGAAATTTATTTCTTTTGGGCTTTGAGAGAAAACCGGTCTCTTGTAGTATTTGGGGGTGTGACGGGAGGAGGTCTGAGGCTCCTTGAGGGAGTCCAGGGACCTTATACCAAACACATTGACACCACTAATCAAGAATGAACAATGAAATGGCTTGTAAGACCCTATGGACTCACTCTGCTCAGATGTCACCTCCCCATAGAGGCCTTCCCAGACCACCCTGTATAAAAACATCATCTACATCATTCTCTACTCTTTTAGCCACTTTTAGTTTTCCTCAAGCTATTTGTCACAACAAAAAACGATACACCTCTTCCAAGATTTCAGAACCCCTTAGCCTGGTAAGCAGCCCATCGCCATATCACCAAGGGCACTCACTGGTCCTCAATACCGAAACTAGGATCCTGGAGGACAGAGAACAGGTGAAGTTATTCTTTGCACTTTGTCTGGCACTTAAATCTGGAAGCATACATGCCCCCTGAACATGCTCCTTGACTGAATAAATTTTTAAAAACAGGATGGCAGGAAGATCATTAAGAAGCATGCTTTTGCATCTCAACTTTCTAAATTATGTTAAACTTCAGAATTTCTGTAGGCGCCTGTTTATAAATAAGATTAGATTCATCCAAAATTGAGTTATTCTTCATGCTTGGTTAGTTATTACTGGGAATTTAAAAGCACTTATTTGGATAATATCCAGGTCATTTGGAGTGTGCATCTTCTAAAAGTTGGGCCTGTTAGAGATAAACACCCATGCTGTGCTCCAGGCACAGAAAGTAGCAAAATGGTTCATTTCCTAGAATATCAGATGAAAGGACAACTCCTCCCCCACCCCCTAAATATAGCCTTTCTCTAAACAAAATATTCAATACTTAGCATGAGACTGCATTTGTGTCCCAACACGGGTTTCTGTTAACATACCTCATGCTGTTTTTAAAAATCAGATAGATTGGTTAAATCCTTTTAAGAAAATTAGGCAAGCAAAGACGCCGTTAGTGCAAAATCTATCACATACATAACAGAAGCATAGTAATTATTTTTAAGGCCGTTCTTTTTTATAATGCTTGTCATTTCTGGGTATTAGCTCAAACAGACAAAACTTGGAACCTCTTTAGGAGATGCCCTAAGTATCAAACATAATATAATTTGTCACAAAATGTGCTGGTGGTTTTTGATCTTCCTTTCAATTTGTCAGTTACATATAAAATGACAATATAATTTACTTCCCAAAGACACTTAGGAGAGTGAAAAGGGCTCCATTAATATGAATAATGATGCCAGGACAACAAACGAGACATACAATTGTCCTAGCTTTGTAAGGTACTAAGCCTTTTTGTAAGCCAGGCTCTGTAGGGTAAATGTGCTGAAATCCTGAAAGTTAACTGTGGAAAAAAATGTTGGAGCTAGATCACGGATGGGTACACTTTCTCTTAAAGGGCCAGAGAGCAAATATTAAGCTTTGCAGGCCAAAAGGCCAAATGGAGGATGCTGTATTATGTAAGTATTTACATATTCATTTAAAATGTAATTACTTAAAAATGCAAAAATCATTCTTAGCCACAGGTTAGATTTGGCCCATGGCCCTAAAATGGCCAACCTCTAACATAGAGCTTTGAGGACATTAAATGCTAAGCTCAGAAGCTTGGATTTAATTCCGCGGCCAGTAGCTTCCAGAATGATTTTTATTTTAGGAGTAGAAACTTGTTCTCAAATGAAATCTTATGTAGAAGCCCAATATATATGCAAAACAGATAAAAATGGTTCTGCTGTGTTTGAAATGGGAATGAGAGAAGCAGCCAGCACAACCTCTCTCACCCTCAGCGGCAGGCTCAGAGCCCCCGAGGGGTCCTGCCCATCATCATTTTAAAACCACAGCCACAGTCAGTGGGGTGCTATTAAAGACTTCTGAGGAGAGAGGTAAAGAGATCACAGCTGTGTTTTACAACAATCATTCCAAGCGCAGTATGAAGGATGCATTGGAAGGTAGAATGCCTGGGGGCAGAGGGCCAATGAGGAGGGTCCATCTTGGGATTGCAAGGATGTTTCTAAAGCAGACGTCAGGGGAATAAATGTGGGTCTGAGGGAGATTCAGATATTTACACAGGACCGAGCTCATGGGCATGGGTCCTGTGCAGTCTGACGTGGCCCATGCACAGAGGGACCCACACTTGATTTAATGCTCTGCTATCACTGTACTGAAATTCCCAATTATTTTCTAATCAGAGCCCTGCAATTTCACTTTGCACTGGGCCCCACAAATTGTGTCATTGGTCCTGTATGCAGGGATGACTAAATCAACAGGTGCCTGAGCACACATATCTGTACCTTCCTCCCACTGTCCTAATGTGTTAGTCCATTTTGCATTGCTATAAAGGAATTCCTGAAGCTGTATAATTTATAAAGAGATTTATTTGGGTGGTGGTTCTACAAGCTGTACAAGCATGGCACCAGCATCTGCTCAGCTTCCGTGAAGCCTCAGGAAACTTACAACCATGGTGGAAGACTAGGGGGTAGCAAGCATGCCACGTGGAAAGAGAAAGAGAGATAGAGGGAGGAGGTGCCACACTCTTTTAAACAATCAGCTCTTGTGAACTAATATAGCCAGAATTTCCTCTAAGAACTAATATAGCAAGAATTTACCAGGAGGGTAGCACCAAACTGACATTGAGCAGAGATGCATAGAGTGTCCATAAGGTCTTACAATCTATTTCATCCTTTATTCTTGATTCGTTGTGTAAATGTATGTGGTATAAGGGATCCACCTCCATGACTCAAACACTTCTCATAGGCCAACCTCCAACACTGGGGATCTTATTTCAACATAAGATTTGTGGGGACAGACATCCAACCTATATTGTTTTGTCCTTGACCTCCCAAATCGCATATCCTCTTATTGTAAAATAAAATCATCCTTTAGTTCCCTAAAGTAATAATTCCTTCCAGCCCCAACTGAAAAATCCAAAGTCCAAACTTCACCTGAAACTCAAGATATAGCTGTGAGCCTGTAAAATGAAAAACAAGTTATTTAATTCCAAGATACCGTCGTGATACAGGCATTGGATAAACATTTCCATTCTAAAAGGGAGAAATCAGCTCAAAGAAAGGGAAAATAGGCCCCACACAGTCCAAAACCCAGCAGGACAGACAATGAACCTTAAAGCTCCACAGTTTTCCTTGGCTCCATGTCCCACATCCACAGCAAATTGGCTCAAAGGGTAGGATCCCAGGGCCCTGACAGCTCCGCCTCTGTGGCTTTGCAGGGTATAGTCCCCAAGGCTGCTGTCATGGGTTGGAGTTGAGTGCCTGTGACTTTTCCAGGCTGAGGATGCAAGCTGTGGGTAGCTCTATCATTCTTGGGTCTGGAGGATGGCAGTCCCTTCCCCACAGTTCCACTAGGCAGTTTCCTGGTGGAGATTCTGTGTGAGGGGATCCAACCCCACATTTCCCGTCCACACTGCCCTAGTAGAGGCTCTCTGTGGGGAATCCACCCATGCGGCAGGCTTCTGCCCAGGCACTCAGTCTTTCTGACACATCCTCTGAAATCTAGGTGGAAGCTTCCAAGCCTTTTTCACTCTTGCATTCTGCCAGCGTGAAGACTTAGCACCACATGGAAACCACCAAAGCTTTTGGCTTGCACCTTTCAGAGCAGCAGCCTGAGCTATACGTGGGACTCTGAGCTGAGATTTGAGCCACAGCTGCCAAGATGTGAAGAGCAGTGTCATGAGGCAGCACAGGGTAGTGGTACTCTGGCTCTGACCTCAAAACCACTCTGTCCTTTAGACCTGTGATTAGAGGGGCTTTCTCAAAGATTTCTGAAATGACTTTGAGGCCTTTTTTCCATTGTCTTCACTATTAGCACTTGGCTCCCTTTTAGTCTTGCAAATATCTCTAGCGAGTGGTTGTTGCACAGCCGACTTATATTTCTCTCCTGAAAATACTCTTTCCTACTCTACCTTGTGGCCAGCTTGCAAATTTTCCAAATTGTTATGCTTTTCTTCCCTTTCAAATATAAGTTTCAATTTTAACTCATTTCTTTGTTTCCACATCTGATCATAGGTTGTCAGAAGCAGCCATGCTACATTTTCAAGGTTTTGCTGCTTAGAAATTTCTTCCATCAGTCTCCGTCATCAGTCTTAAGTTCACCCCTCCACAAATTGCTTGGACCTAGGCACAGTGCAGTCAAGTTTTTGCTAGGGTATAACAAGGGCAAACTTTGCTCCAGTTTCCAATATTTCCTCATTTCTATCTGAGCCTGCCTCAGCTTAGCCTTCACCATCTGCATTTCCAACAGCATGTTGGTCACGACTACTTAACTGGTCTCTAAGAAGTTCCAAACTTTCCCTCATCTTATCGTCTTCTTCTGAGCTCTCCAAGCTCTTCTAACTTTTGCCCATTACCCAGTTCTGAAACGGTTTTCACATTTTCAGGTATTTTTATATTAGTACCTCACTCCTGGTACCAACTTTCTCTATATAATTAAAAGGGAAGCAGGGCATAAACATTTGAAAAATCTGCAGTCTGGCCATGTCATAGAGCAACTGCATTTTCAGAAAAGGAATACACGTAGGCTGTGGAGCAATCACTTACTAGAGAGATTTCCACGACTAATATCTAAGACAATAGAAAAAAAAAGCCTTGAAGGCATTTCAGAAATCTCAGAAACAGCGCTCCCATCACAAGTCCAGAGGCCTAGAAAGAAAGAGTGATTTCAGGAGCCAGGCCTGGGACACTACTGCCCTTTGCCACCTTGGGAGGCTACTACTCCTATCACAGCTGCCCCAGCTCCAGCTATGGCTCAAAGGGTACCAGGTACAGCTTGGGCTGCCACTTTGGAGAGCGCAAGCCACCATAAGTCTTGGCAGCTTCCATGTGGTGTTAAGTGTGCAAGCTGGCATAATGCAAGAGTGAAGGAGGCTTGGTTCCTTTCACCTAGATTTCAGAGGATGGAATAGAAAGCCTGGGTGCCCAGGCAGAAGTCTGCCACAAGGATGAAGTCCTTACAGCCAGCCTCTACTAGGGCAATGTGGAGGGGAAATGTGAGGTTGGAGCACTGTTATACATATTACATTTTATTAATATATTCATAGAGTCTCCACCAGGGAACCACCTAGAGGAGCTGAGGAGAAGAAGCTGCCATCCTCCCAACCCAAGAATTATAGAGCCACCAGCAGCTTGCAACTTCGGCCTGGAAAAGCTGCAGGCACTCAACTTCAATCCTTGAAAGCAGCCTTGGGGACTGTACCCTGCGAAGCCACAGGGCAAGGCCCTGAAATCCCCTCCATTGCACCAATGTGCTCTAGGTATAGGACATGCAGTCAAGGGAGATAATTGTAGAACTTTAAGGTTTAATGTTTGCCCTACTGGGTTTTGGACTTGCATAGGACATGTTGCCCTTTCTTTTGGCCAATCTCTTCCTTTTAGAATGGGAATGTCTACCCAATACCTGTGCCACCATTGAATCTTAAAAGTAAATAACTTGTTTTTAATTTTATAGATTAATAGGTGAAAAGAACTTGCCTTGATTATAAGCTGAGACTTTTTTGATTTTTCAATTTATGGTGGAACACGTTAAGACTCTGGAGGACTATTGGGAAGGGATGATTGTATTTTACAATGATAGAAGGACATGAGATTTGGGGACCCAGGGCCAGAATGATACGGCGGTTGGGATATTTGTCCCCTCCAAATTTCATGTTGAAACATGATCCAAAATGTTGGAGGCGATCCCTAGTTGGAGGTGAGCCTTTAGGTCATGGAGGTGGATTCCTCATGACTAGCCTGGTGCTCTCACCTTTGGAATGAGATCATGCAAGAGCTAACGAGTTAAAGAGCCTAGAACCTCCTCCTCTCTCTTTCCACGTGACATGCCTGCTACCTCTTCCTTTCCACCATAAATGTAAGTTTCCTGAGGCTTCACCAGAAGCTGAGCAGATACTGGCACCATGCCTTTACAGCCTGCAGAACCATGAGCCAAATAAACCTCTTTTCTTTACAAATTACCCCGCCTCAGATATTCCTTTATAGCAATGCAAAACAAATTAATACTCCTGGCCAGAGGCATGTTGCATAATCCCTGAGTCTCAGATTGTCTCTCCTACATACTGTCTCACCCCCTCACAAGCACTCATAATACCATCTGTCCTCCCTCTGGTTCTTGCATCCTGGAATAACCAGTCATAGCTGATTAGTCCCAATTCTAAATCTCTGACATGCCAATTCAAATCAAATCTTTACTCACAGCCAGGTGCCCTGCAGGACTACCACAGACCAGGAGCTGCTTTCTGCTGACCAGCCAGGTAGTCCATAGATACAAAATCCTAAGGGTTTGCTTGGGTTGCGCTTCATGAGGAGTAGACTCTGAGACAAGGATTCAGGTGCCAGTCATGAATTTGTGATGTGATACCAACAGCCCCAAGAGGGAGTGGGGAATGGGACAAGAAGTAAAAGTAAGCCAGAAAAGAGGGCTGGTTACCTCTTTGAGCCAATGGAACCAAACCCATTAGGAATCCTCTGAGAGACTGTGGTTACATCTGAGGATTTTTCCCCCAACTGGCTGGCAAGTGAGCTCTCAGCCCTCATTGATTGAGTGGATCCTGGGGTCCCCAAAAATTCCAGCTGCTTCAAATGCATGGTGAGCAACCATCTGTGACCAAAAAAAAGCCCTCAGACAGAAAGAGACACAAAACTGCCACCACATTCTGTAACAGTTTGCAGGTAACTTCTAATGTGGGCTGAGGGTCAGAAGGTCTAAGCATGGCACCCACAATGTTTGCTCTACCCTCAGGGCCACTATAAGGAACAATGAATATTTGAGGAAGCAAGTTGATTTTAGCACTCCCAATGTCTTAGAGTATACCTGCTGTGATTACTTCATCCAGTTATTTAAAAAATACTAACTGAGCACCTGTTATGTGCCAAGTTCTACTTTTATGTAGAGCACTGTTCTACATGTTGTAGAAAAGGACTACAGAATCATAATTTACAACCAGGCCTTGTCATTCATAAGGGCCACACTGCACAAAAGTACTCAGCCACCAGAGGCCAGGGTCCCTCACTCTAGTTTAACAAATCAACCTCAAAAGCATCCTTGTATCCCTGAAAATTCCCAAGACTTCTTTCAAAATGTTCCTAGGGAATGAGGGTCTGAAACACACAGAGAAGGGAGAAGGGAGAAAAGTCAGCTCAAAAATACCTATTTGAAAGAAACACAGTAATATGTGTTTGAATGACATCAGAATATTTTATTTGGCAAAACACTTAGGATCTCTTCATTGACTGAGATTTTTAATTCTTAAAACACGTAATATGACCCTTGTATGCTGCTGGTAAGATTATAAAATAGTGCAGCCATTAAAAAAATAATCTGGGACTTCCTCAAAAGGTTAAATAGAGAGTTACCAGATGATCCAGTAACTCCACTCCTAGGTATATACCCGAGAAAACAGAAAACATATGTCCACACACAAACTTGCATGTGAATGTTCATAGCAGCATTATTTGTAGCAGTGAAAAAGTAGAAATAACCCTAGTATCTATGAGCTAATGAATATATCAATAAAAAGCAATATACTCACACAATGGAATATTATTCTGCTCTAAAATGGAACAAAGTACTAGTATGCACTAAAAAACGGTTAAAGCTTCTCAATCTACTGTGTGATTCCATTTATATAAAACATTCCAAAAGGCAAATCTACAGTGACAGAAAGTGGATTAGCGGCTGCCTAACACTATAGGATGGGGTTGGAGAGAAATGAAAAATGGCTATAGGGTTCAGGGTTTCTTTTGGGGGTGGTGACAACATTCAGTCTGTGGTGATGGCTGCACAATCCTGAGAACATCCTAAAGAACATTAAATTGTACACTTTAAATAGGTGAAGTGCATGGTATGTGAATTATACCTCACTAAAGCTGTCATTTAGAAAAGATGCCACGAAGTTTTATTCGAGATTAATCTGCATTCTTCCCAGACACTTAGGATGTATCAGTGAACAAACAGGCAATATCACTGCCCTCAAGAAGCTGATATCTCCAGGAGGAAAGTGGACAATGAATCCTAAGTGGGACATGTAACTTATATGTTGTTTTGGAAGATAATCAGCAATGTGGGAAAAAAATAAGCAGAGTAAGGAGATAAGGAACTGGGGGATGGCTGACAGAGCCACCATTTTAAATACAGTAGTCAGAGTAGACATCATTGAAAGGGTGACATTTGGCCAAAGGCTTGCAGGAGCTGGCCATGAAGATGTCTGGGGAAGGAGCATTTCAGGCAGAGGGTACAGTACAAAGACCTGGAGGTAGGAGTGTGCTGACACATTGGAGCAAGAGCCACGAGGTCAGTCAATCATCATGAGCAAAGAGAGATTAACGTCAGAGTGAGGGTGATGAGGTTAGAGAGGTAACTGGAGGCTGTGCAAGCCCTTGTCAGGCCAAGCAAGTGGGGAGCACTCATGATGACTCAGATCAGATGCACAGCTTCAAAGGGATGCAATGTAATATAACCGGTAGGACAAGTAGAGGCTTTTCTCTCCTCGGCTTAGTGGCTCACCCAGCTGGGAACCAAGGCTCTTGTCCATTTCTCCCTGAGCAGAGGAAACAGGTAGCCTAAGCCCATTCAGGCAAAGGAGAGGGCTGTATCATGGGGATTTGCCAAGCTCTAGCCCCAAAAAGCAAAACTGAAAAGTCAAGAAGCAGCAGGCTGATGGGAAGCTGCAATTTCAACATCTAATAACCTCGCATGTTTGTAATTTTCAGCTTCCAATTTTTGTATCATCATGGTCAGTTACAGGTCACAGATGATTTCCAAAGTGGGCTTCCCAGGGAGGCAGTTGTGCAAATCCATTTTCCACAGTCATTCCACTCCCAGGCTGCTCAGCTCCCGTGATGTGCTTTGGAGCAAACCATGTCAGAGCATTTAGAGGGATAATGAGAAGGAGGGGACCCCCCCCCAGTTGCATGAAAAGAAATGGAATCAACTTAGTGCCCCAGATGGTAGTTCCATCCCTGCTCTGCTAGGTACATGCTGTGTGACCTTGGCTTAGTCGCCTTACCCCTCTGAGCCGTTTCCTTAAACAGAAAAACCAGACCTGACTTAACTCACACAGGATGTTGTGAGACACCTCATCAAAGGCATCGTGGAAAACTCCATATGCCAGACCTCAGCCATGTGTCTGGTCTTGAGCTCTTTCATTTCGTTTAACAGTTTTATTGAGGCATAATTTATATAACATAAAATACACTCATTCTAAGTGTATGAATTAATAGCTTTTAGTGAATTTACAGAGTTGTGTAACCCTCACCACAATCCCAATTTTAAGAGTATTTCTATCACCCCAAAAATGATGTCTCTGGGACAATCCTTTGCAGTTAGAGTCCCATACAGAATAACATCAATTTAATGCTGTTTAAGGCAAAAGACAAAAATAGTGATTTATTGGGGTGGATCAGGTGATATTACAATTTATATAGGTTAAAAATATCCAAATACTGGAGAGGGGCCCAAGATGGCTGAATAGAAACAGCTCTGGAGTGCAATTCCCAGCAAGAACAACACAGAGGGTGAGTGATCATCGCATTTCCAAACAAGTTTTTACTGCCCACAGACCAGGAGATTCACGGACCAAAAAGCACCATGAGTTTCCAGCATGGCTGTTTCAGCTGGCACAGCCAGTCTCTGCACAAAAACTCACACAAATTTGGGTGGCTGTTTCACCTGGCACCTGGAATGCCTGAGAGACAGAGCTGCCCATTCAACTGAAAAAGAGGGGGCTGAAACAGGGAGCCAGGTGATCTGGCTCAGCAGGTCCTACCCCCACAAAGACCAGCAATCTGAAACGCTCTGGAATGAGAGTTTCACAGCAAGTGCAGCTGGACCCAGGACAGTTCAGCTCAGTGGGTGGAAGGGCATCTGCCATTACCGAGGCAGTCTGCCATTACCGAGGAAGTCTGCCATTACCAAGGAAGTGTGCCTTAACCGAGGCAGTCCACCATTGCCAAGGCAGATCACCATTATTGAGGCAGATCGCCATTACTGAGGCAGTTCTAACCTATCTTTGTAAACAAAACTGCAAGGAAGTTTACACAGCAGCTAGGCAGAGCCCACGGCAGCTCAGCAATGTCTCTACTGGCAGACTGTGAGTAGACTACCTCCTTGTTGGACAGTGCATCTCTGAAAAAAGGCAGCAGCACATCAGGAACTTATAAATAAAGCCCCACCTTCCCAGGACAGAGCACCTGGGAAAAGACATGGTTATGAGTTCTGCTGCAGCAAACTTAAATGTACCTGCCCAGCAGCTCTAAATGGTTCAAAGGAACTCCCAGCACAGCACTTGAGCTCCTATAAGGGAAAAGACTGTCTCCTCAAGCAGCTCCCCAACCCCTGTATACCCAAAGAGACACCTCATAAAGGAGAGCTCAGGCTGACATCTGGCAGGTACCCTTCTGAGATGAAGATAAGAGAAGGAAAAACCAGCAGCAACTCTTACTGTTCTGCAGCCCCTGTGGGTGATCCCCAGGCAAGCAGGATCTGAAGTGGACCTCTGGCAGTCCTGCAGCAGAAGGGCCTGACTGTTAGAAGGAAAACAAACAAACAAAAAAAACAGAAACAGCTTCAACATCAACAAAAAGGACAGCCACTCAGAGACCCCATCTGAAAGTCACCAACCACAAAGACCACAGGTAGATAAATCCATGAAGATGGGAAGAAACCAGCATAAAAAGGATGAAAACACCAAAAATCAGAATGCCTCTCCTCCTCCAAGGGATCACAACTCCTCATCAGCAAGGGAACAAAGCTGAATGGAGAATTCGCTGACGAATTGACAGAAACAGGCTTCAGAAGGTGGGTAATAAGAAACTTCTCTGAGATAAAAGAACATGTTCTAACCCAATGCAAAGAAACTAAGAACCTTGAAAAAAGGTTTGAAGAAATGCTAATGAGAACAAACAGCTTAGATAAGAATATAAATGACTTGATGGCACTGAAAAACACAACACAAGAACTTCACAAAACATACACAAGTTTCAATAGTCGAATGGACCAAGCAGAAGAAAGGGTATCAGAGACTGAAGATCAACTCAATGACATAAAACGAGAAGACAAGAGTAGAGGAAAAAAGAGTGAAAATAAATGAACAAAGCCTCCAAGAAATATGGGATTATGTGAAAAAACCTAATCTACATTTGATAGGTGTACTTGAATGTGACGGAGAGAATGAAACCAAGCTGGAAAACACTCTTCAGGATATTATCCAGGAGAACTTCCCCAACCTAGCAAGGCAGACCAACATTCAAGTCCAGGAAATACAGAAAACACCACAAAGATATTCCTCAAGAAAAGCAACCCCAAGGCACACAATCGTCAGATTCACTAGGGTTGAAATGAAAGAAAAAACGTTAGGGGCAGCCAGAGATAATGGTCAGGTTACCCACAAAGGAAAGCCCATCAGACTCACAGTGAATCTCTTGGCAGAAACCCTACAAGCCAGAAGCGAGTGGGAGCCCATATTCAATACCCGTAAAGAAAAGAACTTTCAATCTAGAATTTCATGTCCAGCCAAACTAAGCTATATAAGTGAAGGAGAAATAAAATCCTTTACAAACAAGCAGTTGCTCAGAGATTTCTTCACCACCAGGCCTGCCTTAAAAGAGCTCCTGAAAGAAGCACTTAACATGGAAAGGAACAACCACTACCAGCCACTCCAAAAACGTACCAAATGATAAAGAGCATTGATACAATGAAGAAACTGTGTCAATTAATGGGCAAAACAACCAGCTGGCATCGAAATGGCAGGATCAAATTCACACATAACAATATTAACCTTAAATGTAAATGGGCTAATTGCCCCAATCAAAAGACACAGACTGGCAAATTGGATAAAAAGTCAAGACCCATCGGTGTGCTGTATTCAGGAAACCCATCTCACATGCAAGGATACACATAGGCTCAAAATAAAGGGATGCAGGAAGATCTACCAAGCAAATGGAGAGCACAAAAAAGCATGAGTTACAATCCTAGTCTCTGATAACATGGACTTTAAACCAACAAAGATCAAGAGACAAAGAAGGGTATTACATAATGGTAAAAGGATCAATGCAACAAGAAGAGCTAACAATCCTAAATATATACATACCCAATACAGGAGCACCCAGACACATAAAGCAATTTCTTAATGACCTATAAAGAGACTTAGACTCCCCACACAATCATAGTGGGAGACTTTAACACTCCACTGTCAATATTAGACAGAAACAAGACAGAAAATTAACAGGGATATCCAGGACTTGAACTCAGATCTGGACCAAGCAAACCTAATAGACATCTACAGAACTCTCCACCCCAAATCCACAGAATATGCATTCTTCTGAGCAACACATCACACCTACTCTAAAATTGACTACATAATTGGAAGTAAATCACTCCTCAGCAAATGCAAAAGAACAGAAATCCTAACAGTCTCTCAGACCAAAGTGCAATCAAATTAGATCTCAGGATTAAGAAACTAACTCAAAACCACACAACTTCATGGAAACTGAACAACTGGCTCCTGAATGTCAACTGGATAAACAATGAAATGGAGGTAGAAATAAAGATGTTCTTTGAAACCAATAAGAACGAAGACACAACATACCAGAATCTCTGGGACACATTTAAAACAGTGTCTAGAAGGAAATTTATAGCAACAAATGCCCATATAAGAAATGAGGAAAGATCTAAAATTGACACCCTATCATCAAAATTGAAAGAGCTAGAGGAGCAAGATCAAAAAAACTCAAAAGCTCAAAAGACAAGAAGACTGAGTTTCTCAAAAACACTCAAAGACAAGAAATAACTAAGATTAGAGCAAAACTGAAGGAGACAGAGATACAACAAACCCTTCAAAAAATCACTAAGTCCAGGAGCTGGTTTTTTGAAATAGACTGCTAGCCAGATCAATAAAAAAGAAAAGAAAGAATCAAATAGATGCAATAAAAAATGATAAAAAGGATATCACCACTGATTCCACAGAAATACAAACTACCATCAGAGATTACTACAAACAACTCTATGCACATAAACCAGTAAACCTGGAAGAAATGGATAAATTCCTGGACACTTGTACCCTCCCAAGCCTAATCCAGGAAGAAGTTGAAACGCTGAATAAACCAGTAACAAGGGCTGAAGTTAAGGCAGCAATTAATAGCCTACCAACCAAAAAAAAGTCCAGGTCCAGATGGGTTCACAGCTGAATTCTACCAGATTACAAAGAGGAGCTGGTACCACTCCTGCTGAAACCATTCCAAACAATACAAATAAAAGGGAGTCCTTCCCAAATCATTCTGTGAGACCAACACCATCCCGATACCAAAACCCAGCAGAGACTCAACAAAAAAAGGAAACTTCAGGCCAATATCCATGATGAACATAGATGCAAAAATCTTCAATAAAATACTGGCAAATCGATTGCAACAGCACATCAAAAAGCATATCCATCACAATCAAGTAGGCTTCATCCTGGTATGCAAGGCTGGTTCAACATACGCAAGTCTATAAACGTAATCCACCACATAAACAGAACCAAAGACAAAAACAACATGATTATCTCAATACATGCAGAGAAGGCCTTCAACAAAATTCAACAGCCCTTTATGCTAAAAACTCTCAATAAACTAGGTATTGATGGAACATATCTCAAAATAATAAAAGCTATTTATGACAAACCCACAGCCAATATCATACTGAATGGCCAAAACCTGGAAGCATTCCCTTTAAAATCTGGCACTAGGCAAGGATGCCCTCTCTCACCACTCCTCTTCAATGTAGTACTGGAAGTTTTAGCCAGAGCAATCAGGCAAGAAAAAAAAATAAAGGGTATTCAATTAGGAAAGGGGGAAGTCAAATTGTCTCTATTTGCAAATGACATGATTGTATATTTAGAAGACCCCATCATCTCAGCCCAAAATCTCCTGAAACTGTTAAGCAACTTCAGTAAAGTCTCAGGATACAAAATAAATGTGCAGAAATCACAAGCATTCCTATACACCAATAACAGACTTACAGAGAGCCAAATTAAGAGCGAACTCCCATTCACAACAGCTACGAAGAGAACAAAACACCTAGGAATACAACTAACAAAGGATGTAAAGGACCTCTTCAAGGAGAACTACAAACCACTGCTCAACGAATTAAGAAAGGACACAAACAGATGGAAAAAAAACATTCCATGCTCATGGTTAGAAAGAATCAATATTGTGAAAATGGCCATACTGCCCAAAGTAATTTATAGATTCAACACTATCCACATCAAGCTACCAATGACCTTCTTCACAGAACTGGAAAAAAACCACCTTAAACTTCACATGGAAGCAAAAGAGAGCCTGCATAGCCAGGACAATCCTAAGCAAAAAGAACAAAGCTGGAAGCATCACACTACCTGACTTCAAACTATACTACAAGGCTACAGTAATCAAAACAGCATGATGCTGGTATCAAAACAGAGACATAGACCAATGGAACAGAACAGAGTCCTCAGAGGCAATGCCACACATCTACAACCAGGTAATCTTTGACAAACCTGACAAAAACAAGCAGTGAGTAAAGAATTCCCTGTTTAGTGAAAATGTGGCACATATACCCCATGGAATATTATGCAGCCATCAAAAACGATGAATTCGTGTCCTTCGTAGGGACATGGATGAACCTGGAAACCATCATTCTCAGCAAACTGACACAAGAACACAAAATCAAACACCGCATGTTCTCACTCATAGGCGGGTCATGAACAATAAGAACACATGGACATAGGGAGGGGAGCACTACACACAGGGGTCTGTTGGGGGGGGAAATAGGGGAGGGACAGTGGGAGGTGGGGAGGTGGGGAGAGATAGCATGGGAAGAAAAGCTAGATATAGGTGAAGGGGAGGAAAG
>CAUYLG010009069.1:0-23482 GCA_963573385.1 Cacajao melanocephalus
AATAGATGGAGAAACATTCCATGCTCATGGTTAGGAACAATCAATATTGTGAAAATGGCCATAATGCCCAAAGTAATTTATAGATTCAATGTTATCCCCATCAAGCTACCAATGACCTTTTTTACAGAACTGGAAAAAAAACACCTTAAACTTCATATGGAACCAAAAGAGAGCCTGCATAGCCAAGAAAATCCTAAGCAAAAAGAACAACCTGGAGGCATCACACTACTTGACTTCAAACTATACTACAAGGCTACAGTAATCAAAACAGCATGGTACTGGTACCAAAACAGAGATATAGAATGGAACAGAACAGAGGCCTCAGAGGCAATGCTACACACCTACAGCCATCTGATCTTTGAAAAACCTGACAAAAACAAGCAATGGGGAAAGGATTCCCTGTTTAATAAATGGTGTTGGGAAAATTGGCTAGCCATGTGCAGAAAGCAGAAACTGGACCCCTTCATGACACCTTACACTAAAATTAACTCCAGATTGGTTAAAGACTTAAACATAAGACCCAATACCACAAAAATTTTAGAAGAAAACCTAGGCAAAACCATTCAGGACATAGGCATAGGCAAGGACTTCATTATTAAAACACCAAAAGCATTGGCAACAAAAGCCAAAACAGACAAATGGGATCTAATTAAACTCCAGAGCTTCTGTACAGCAAAAGAAACAATCATTAGAGTTAACTGGCAACCAACAGAATGGGAAAAAACTTTTGCAATGTACGCATCTGACAAAGGACTAATAGCCAGAATCTACAAAGAACTAAAACAGATTTACAAGAAAAAAAAAAAAAAAAACCCATCCAAAAGTGGGTGAAGTATATGAACAGATATTTTTCAAAAGAAAACATGTATGAGGCCAACAAACATATGAAAAAACTGATCATCACTGGTCATTAGAGAAATGCAAATCAAAACCACATTGAGATACCATCTCAGGCTAGTTAGAATGGCAATCATTAAAAAATCTAGAGAAAACAGATGCTGAATAGGATGTGGAGAAATAGGAACACTTTTACACTGTTGGTGGGAATGTAAATTAGTTTAACGATCGTGGATGACAGTGTGGTGATTCCTCAAGGACCTAGAAATAGCAATTCCATTTGACCCAACAATCCCATTACTGGGTATATATCTAAAGGATTAAAAATCATTCTATTATAAAGACACATGCACATGTATATTCGTAGCAGCACTGTTTACAATAGTAAAGACCTGGAACCAACCCAAATGCCCATTGATGATAGACTGGACAGGGAAAATTTGGCACATATACACACTGGAATATTATGCAGCCATAAAAAAAAACAATGAGTTTGTGTCCTTTGTAGGGACATGGATGAACCTGGAAACCATCATTCTCAGCAAACTGACACAAGAACAGAAAATCAAATACCACATATTCTCACTCATAGGTGGGTGTTGAACAATGAGAACACATGGACACAGGTAGGGGATCATCACACACTGGGGTCTGTTGGCGGGGCAGGGGAGGGACTGCATTGGGGTGGGGAAGTTGGGGAGGGATAACATAGGGAGAAATGT
This sequence comes from Cacajao melanocephalus, assembly GCA_963573385.1. NCBI lineage: Eukaryota > Metazoa > Chordata > Mammalia > Primates > Pitheciidae > Cacajao > Cacajao melanocephalus. The sequence goes on from CAUYLG010009069.1 coordinate 1,560, forward strand.
CAGATATAAGTAACAAGGTGATGGGCGCAACAAACCACATTGCCATGTATGTACCTATGCAACAATCCTGCATGATCTGCATATGTACCCCAGAACCTAAAGTACAAAAAGGAAAAAAAAAAAAAAAAGAATGTAATGACTTGTGAGCCCTCTAGCATGGCTTCAATGCTTTATTTTGAGAAAGTATGGCCAAATCAAAGACACATTAACAAAAACAATATTTATATTGTGTATTTTCTCACATTTTTGGTACATTTATTCACTCTACCAACTTTTACTAACTGTTATTTATGAGGTTCTAGAATAAAGAAATGAATGCAATTTGAGGGTGGGACAAAGTGAATCAAATATTTTGTCTCTGTGGTTCTCTCATTTTGTCTCCTATCTAGGTATGTCTTCTGTAACATCATTAGAACAAAATTTGCTATGAATAGAATTATGGTGACTGTACCAAGAAGAAGAAAAGATTAGCCCTACATTTGAGAAGTGAGAGTTAGAGCACAGTGGAAAGCATTGGAGAGAAAAGAATCAAGAAGGAAATGAGGAATTTACTTTTCAGAAAGCAAGGGCATTATGAAGGCTTGAAATTAATAGAATATTGTAGAAACGGTGATTCATTGATGGTGATGATAGCTTAGAATATGTCAGTCTATATGTAGAGGAGCTGAGAGTAGGAATGTGAAAGAAAATTAGTGAAATATCATATTAATGCATTATATAACATGAAAGGCCCAGAAAATGGAATAAGTATGTTTGCCTAAGGATTGGGAACAAAAAGAAAGTTCATGAAATCTTTCCTAAAGTTTTGAGTTTTCTGGAGCCCATGCACACCAGATACAGTTTTGAGTATTGAGTATATGAGTATTGGGTTGGCATTGCTACTGTCAATGTTGATACCATGTGTATCATTTGGGGCCAAAGACCTGCCTGGCATACCACTGCCTCTGCTGGCACCTGCCTAGAGGTATACCACCTAGAGATATAAGGATTGGCCAACTCAGAGTTGCCATCACCAGCAATCATGTATGCTGTCCAGGGGCTGAAGGAGAAGCATACTCAACTCATTGCCATCATAATTGGTGGCCAAAGATGAGCTCACCTAATGTCCAGTTTCCAGCAAAACCACACCACAGACTTCACTAATAGCTGTAGCTTAAGCTACTGAAGAACTCACAGAAACTACTGATGGTAATTACAGCCGGGGAAATCATACGGAGACTACATCAGAATTAAAGGCACAACATTCTAGTCAACAAACACTGTGGATACATTACATCTTTCTGGAGAAAAAATTCTTTTTCTATGTAAGTTAGTTCATAAAATTGAAAGAAGTGACTGTCACACCAGATGCCTAGATATATGTATGGACACAAGAGACATAAAAAGGCAAGACAACATGACACTTCAAAAGAACACAATAATTCTCCAGGAACAGATCACCAGTAAAGGAAATCTACAAAATGTCCACCAAAGAATTCAAAATAATGATTAATGAAAGATACACAATGAGATACAAGATAACACAGATAAATAATACAAATAAATTAGAAAGAAATCATGATCTGAATTAGAAATTCAACAAAAAATAAATATCATAAAAAAGAAACCAAAATCTTGAAATAAAATAATTTCATAAATAAAATAACAACATGATTATGAGATTAAACAGTAAACTAGATCAAGCAGAGAAAAAGAATTTTTAAATTTAAAAGCAGGTCTTACAAGTAACAGTGAGACAAAAAAAAATGAAGGCAAGGAAGAGGAGGAGGAGGAAGAAGAGGGAGAGGAAGAGAAAGAAGAAGGAGGAAGAGGATGTGGTAGGAAAGGGGAGGAAGAAGAAGAAGAAAGGAGGAAGATGAATAGTAAACAATTTTTAAAAAGCTTTGAACATATGAGAAACCATGATGTGATTAAATATTTGACTTTTTAGAGTTACAGAAGGAAAATAAATTTTTAAAAAGAAATAAATACCATAATTAATAATAAAACAGCTGAAAACTTTTCAAATCTTGGAAAATACACATAAACATTTCAATAGAGGAAGGTCAAATATCTCCAAATAGAGGCAACACAATATTTTAATCTCTAACACATTTTACAGTCGAAGAATAAAAAGGGAAAAAATAATTCTAAAACAGGAAGAAAAAGTATTAAGTCATTTATAATGGAATTCTTAAGACTAACAGCAGATTTCTCAGCAAAACCTCAGAGGCCAGGAAAGAATGGGATGATAAAGAGGTCAAGGTTGGCCGATCACGGGGTAAAGAGATCGAGATCATCCTGGCCAACATGGCGAAACCCTGCCTCTACTAAAAATACAAAAATTAGCTGTGTGTGGTGGTGTGGCACCTGAAGTCCCAGCTACTTGGGAGGCTGAGGCAGGAAAATCACTTGAACTCGGGAGGTGGAGGTTGCAGTGGGCTGAGATTGCAGCACTGCACTCAATCTGGTGACAAAGTAAGACTCTGTCTCAAAAACAACAAACAAACAAACAGAGCCAGAAGAATGGGAATGGGATAATATATTCAATATGCTGACCAAAAAACACTGCAGGTTAAGAATACTATACCTAACAAAGCTAGACTTCAAAAATACAGGAGAAACGATTTTTTCTTAAAACAAGCAAAAACTGAGGGAATTCATTACCACTAGACTGGCCCTAAAATAAATGCTAACAAGAATCCTACATCTGGAAGCAAAGGAATGAAATATGCCATCATAGAAACACGCTAAATTATAAAACTTACTGACAGAGAACATACATAAATTAGAAAGAAAATGGAGTGGACTGTTATCTTCAGAAAAAAAAAGACACTGAATAATAAAAGTAAATAATAAAAGAAAAAGAAACAAGTGATAAACTAGATAACCAGAATGCAATTAACAAAATGACAATAGTAGTCCTGATGTATCAAAAGCAACCTTGAATACACATAATTTGAATTCCCCAGTTATTGGATATAGACTGGCTAAGTGGATTAAAAGAGAAATCTAACTATCTGCTGCCTACAAGAAATTTATTTCATGTGTAAAGACAGAAATAGACTCAAACTAAAGGGATGAAAAGAAAATATTCCACACAAACAGAAAACAAAAGCATCTAGAATGATTACACCTATATTTAAAAAAACACACACTTTTGTCAAAAACTTAAAAAATGATGTAAGGGTCATTATGTAGTAACAAATGGACAAAATCACCAAGATATTATAACAATCGTAAATACACACACACACACACACACACACAGCCAACACTGTAAGGCATATATATAGTAAATATTATTAGAATTAAAGGGAGAGATAGACACCAATACATTAATAGTTGGGACTTTCTACATCACACTTTCAGCATCAGATTATTTAGAGAGAAAATTAACAAAGAAACATGAGACTTAATCTGCATTGTAGATTAAACAGAAATAACAGACATTTATTTACTAAACCTTTTACCAAACAGTAGCAGAATACACAGCCTTCTTATCAACACATGCAAATATTCTTTGGGACAGACTATATATAAGGCCACAAAACAAGTTTAAATGATTTTTTAAAATTTACTTTGTATCAAATATCTTTAGAACACAGGAATCAAACTACAAATTAATAGCAAAGGGAACTTGGAAATTTTAACAAATACATGAAATTAAAGAACATACTTTTAAATTACCTTTGCATCAATGAAGAAAATAAAAAGTAAAAGGAAATCTGAATTAAGTAAAACTGGAAATACCTTAAAAAAAACTATCTGATAAAGCAAAAGCAGTGCTAAGAGGAAAGTTCACAGCAATAAACATCTACAAAAAGGACAAGAAATTTATATTATATTTTATTTTTTTTGAGATGGAGTCTTGTTCTGTCACCCAAGCTGGAGTGCAGTAGCCTTGGCTCACTGCAACTTCTGCCTCCTGAGTTCAAGCGATTCTCCTGCCTCAGCCTCCCAAGTAGCTGAGAATACAGGCAGGTGCCACATATGCCCAGCTAATTTTTGTATTTTTAGTACAGACAGGGTTTCACCATATTGGTCAGGCTGGTCTCGAACCCCTGACTTTGTGATCCAACTGCCTCAGCCTCCCAAAGTGCTGGGATTACAGGCTTAAGACACCACGCCTGGCCCTTTTTTTTAATATATAGATTATTATACTTTAAGTTCTAGGGTACATGTGCAGATCATGCAGGAGTGTTATCATAGGTATACACATGCCATGGTGATTTGCTGCATCCATCCCCCTATCATCTGCATTAGGTATTTCTCCTAATGTTATACCTCCCCAATCCCTCCATCCCCTGCTATCCTTCCCTTAGCTCTCCCACCCCCCAACAGGCCCTACTGTGTGACGTTCCCCTCCCTGTGTCCATGTGTTCTCATTGTTCAACACCCACTTATGAGTGAGAACATACGGTGTTTGGTTTTCTGTTCTTGTGTCATTTTGCTGATGCCAGATGAATTAAAGATTTAAATGTAAGACCTAACATCATAAAAACTAGAAGAAAACTTAGGCAATACCATTCAGGACATAGACATAGGCAAGGACTTCATGACGAAAACACCAAAAGCAATGGCAACAAAAGCCAAAATAGACAAATGGGATCTAATTAAATTAAGAGCTTCTGCACAGCAAAATAAACTATCAGTAGAGTGAACTGGCAACCAACAGAATGGGAAAACATTTTTGCAATCTACCCATCTGACAAAGGGCTAATAGCCAGAATCTACAAAGAACTTAAACAAATTTACAAGAAAAAACAACCCCATCAAAAAGAGTGCGAAGGATATGAACAGACACTTTTCAAAAGAAGACATTTATGCAGCCAACAAACACATGAAAAAATGCTCATCATCATTGGTCATTAGAGAAATGAAAATCAAAACCACATTGAGATACCACCTCACACTGGTTAGAATGGCAATTATTAAAATATCTGGAAACAACAGATGCTGGAGAGGATGTGAAGAAATAGGAGAAGGAATTTAAATAACAAACCTAATGATGCACTTCAAAGAACTAGAAAAACAACAGCAAATCAAATGCAAAATTAGTAGAAGTACAGAAATAACAAAGATTAGAACACAATTAGACAAAATGGAGAGTAAAAAACAATATAAATAATAAGGGAAATGAAAAATTATTTTTTCCAAAAGATAAACATAATTGATAGACTGCTTGCTAGTTTAGCAAGAATAAAAGAGAGAAGAACTGAAAAAAAAAACAAAATCAGAGATATAAATGAGACATTATATCTGATATCACAGAAATATAAAGGATCAGTAGAGATTATTATGAACAATCATATGACAACAAATTGGAAACCAAGAGGAAATGGTTAAATTCCTAGACATATACACCCTACCAAGATAGAACCAGTATGAAATAGAAACTTGAATAGAACCAGGATGAAATAGAAAACTTGAACAGGCCAATAATGAATATGAGATTGAATCAGCAATAATAGTCTTCCCCTAAAAGAAATGCCCAGGACCAGATGGCTTTACTGTTACATGTAATTCTACCAGACTTCTAAGAAAAGCTAACTACAATTCTCAAATGATTCAAAAATTAAAAGAGGAGAGAATTCTAACCACCTCATTCTATGAGGGCAGCAATACCCTAATACCAAAACTAGATAAGGAAACAACTCAAGACAACAAAACCACAGGCAAATAAACCTGATGAATGTAAATGTAACAATCCTCAACATTATACTAGCAAATCAAATCCAATAACATATCAAGAAGATAACACACCATGATCAAGTCAGAATTATCTCAGAGATGCAAACATGGTCCAACACATGCAAATTATTATTTTTTTCAAGAAAATTAAATCATTTATTGATTACACATAATAATGGATGATACACAAGCTTCATTCTCATTTATAATTTTATCTAGTACCACTATTCAATTTAGATATATTGCATAGGATGTAGCAAAAATCATTTTTATAACCAATAATTCCATAATTTTGCTTGGGTGATCCTTTTCAATGGTGAACTTCAGGTCACAACAGTAACTATCATTCAACTACACCAGTTTCTGAGGACAATGGCTTCTCCACCCAAGCAGGTTGTATATAAATTCCAGATAGAACCTGGCATCACTCTGAAGGAACTCTAACTTCATATTGTTGGGGAAATTTATCAAGATGGCTTCAGAGTAGACTAACTTTACACAGCGCATTAAAAAAAAGACACATTTATTCAGCATTATGATCAGATTATTACATTTAGCAATCAACAGCATGGGTGTAAAAAAAAAATCTACATTAAAACCCTTTGTTGGAATGCTTTACACTTTCCACATAACAGAAACCAAAATAACCTGTTATACAAATTGTCGCAAATACAGTCCTCTAGTTTTTTGCCCATACACATGAGTATTTGTCGCAAATACAGTTGTCTAGTTTTTTGCCCATACACAAAAGTATTTGTCTAAAACATTTTTTTTTTTTGTAGCAGGTATGCCCTGCCACCACTGTGCTTGGCTGAGTTTGCAAATCTGTTGTAGCCTGTAGTTTCCTGTCATTTCTCAGACTCTCCTCTCCTGCTAAGCTTTGTTTCCTGGCAGTAATTAAAATCTCCTGCCACTGCCATAGCTACTATTGCTGCTGGAACTGCCATAGCCACCTTAGTTTCATGGTTTGGCAAAGGATTGGCCTCTACCACGATAGAGGCCAGAACTTCTGCCTCCAAAGTTTCTTCTCTTCATGGGCCCAAAATTTGAAAACCAATTGTTATAATTACCAACATTATTGTAGCTTCTACCACTTCCAAAATTGCTTCCATCATTACAAAATCCATTATAGCCATCCCCACTGCCACCATATCCACCACCACTATGGCTGCCACCAAAGCCACCACTACCACTGAAGTTACCTCCATAATCAAGATTGTTATGCCCACCAAAACCACCTCCTCAACCACCACCAAAGTTTCCAGAACCACTTTGACCTCTTTAGCTGGATAAAGCACTAGCTATCTCTTGCTTTGACAAGGCTTTCCTAGCTTCATAATTGTGGCCAATCAGAGTATGCTATGGTTGTCAAAGTTTACAAAGGCAAAGTCCTTTTTCTTGTCACCATCTTGGTCAGTCAGTATTTCAGACTCCAATTTTTCCATACTGGTCAAAGTAATATCTTATTTAGACCTGAGGACAAAGGGAAGAGAGACTTTAAGGATGCTTCCTTGGTGGCATCCACAGGCAGAATGAAGTAAGCAATGAACATATCTCCAACATGTGCAAATTAATAAATGTGATACATCAGAGTAACAGTAAGTTTTTAAACTGTAAGAGCTAAAATTATAAAACTTCTAAGAGAAAACAAGGTAAATGCTTTAGGACAGTTGTCCAGGCAAAGATTTTATGACTGGGACTTCAAAAGCACAGGCAAAAAGCCTCAACAAAAATAGGTAAGTAGGCTACATTAAACGAAAAAGCTCTAGAAAGAAAAAAAAAATACACAGAGTGGAGACATAATCTTTAGATTGAGAGAAAAAGCTAGTAGTCTGACAAGGGACTAATACTGAGAATACAGGAAAAAAAAAAAAAAACCCTCAACAGCAAAACAATAAATAATCCCATTAAAAATGGGCAAAGAATCTGAACAGACTTTTCTCAAAATAAGACATATAAGACTTACAAACGCCTAACAGGTATATTTAAAAATGCTCAACATTACTAATCATCATGGAAATGCAAGTTCAAAGCAAAATGAGATATCATCTTACCTCAGTTAAAATGGCTATTATCAAAGAAATAAAAACTAACAAATGCTGGAAAGGACTGGGGGAAAAGGAAATTATTACACATTGTTGGTGGGAATGTAAATTAGCCATTATGGAAAACATTGTGTAGATTTCTCAAATAACTAAAAACAGACCTACAATAGGATTCAGCAATCTCATTTGAGGGTATTTATTCAAAGGAAAAGAAATCGGTATATCAAATAGATAGCTGTACCCTGCTTGTTTATTGCAGCACTATTCACAATAACTAAGATATTGAATCAACCTGTCCATCAACAACAGAATGAATAAAGCAAACATAGTATACACACACAATGGAATCATATCAACTATAAGAAAAAAATAAAATTCTGTCATTAGCAGGTACATGGATGCAACTGGAGGTCATTTTGTTAAATAAAATAAGCCCGGCACAGAAAGACAAATATCACAAGCTCTCACTCATCTGCGGGAGCTATAAAAGTTGATTTCATGAAAGTAGAGAGTAAAATGCCAGTTCCAGAGGCTGGGAAGCATGGGAAGGGAGCTGAAAAGAGGTTGGTTAATAGGTATAAACATACAGTTAGATAGGGGGAATAAGTTCTAGTGTTCGATAGTCCTACAGGATGAATATAGGTAACATAGTTAATTGTATATTTCAAAATACCTGGAAAAGAATATTTGGAATGTTTCCATCATGAAGAAATGACAAATGATTAGATGATGGATATAATCAATACCCTGTTGTGATCACTTCACATCATATGCATGTATCAAAAAATCATCTGTACCCCATAAATATATATCAGGCATTAATACATGTTATTATTTGTTAATAAAAAATACTGAATTTTGAGATGCATTATGAAATAATATTTTTATGTGGACATAAGAAATATAGTATTTAATTTTTATATAATAAAATTAGATTCACTGAGATTTATGTAAACTTTAAAAATTATAAATTAATGCTATCAAAACTACATTTATTATGCTACATTTTTCAAAAGGCCTCAAGATGGTAAAGGAATGAGGGAACAATATTGTAAGCATTTGTAACTCAATATGTGAACATTCTTACACTGGTTTAGTAATCAGAGGCAGTCTAGAAATAGTGTCCTTTTGAGATTTATTACTGTGAGACACATAGTTTTTCATTAGTACTGAGGCAAGAAGATTTTTTTTGAGTGGTTTATTCAAACATTAAAACAGAATGCCAGTCAGTAGGCTTATACTAAAAAAAAATGCCAAGTCTTATTTTAAAGAGTATCAGTTAAAGGTATGCATTTCAAAGCTACAAATTAAAATATTTAAAGCATTTTCTTTATTATTAATCCTTGCCATGATTTGATTTCTCGATTAACAAACCAGTCTCTAGTCCTGATGGCATAGAGCTTTTACTCTGTCTTGTTCTTTTCTATGTCCCTTGTCAATGGTGGACCTCCACCAGCTCTGGATTCTGTATGGTGTGCTCTAGATCAACAGTACCTCAAATTCAAATGCCTTAACTTAGACTAATTGTCTTTCCTGATTCTCTTAACAACCAATATAGAATTGCTTTTCAATAATATTAGTTGAATAAAATATTTTAAAATGTTCAGGGTGGCTTTTACTAAATTGCACTACAGTAAGTCAGCAAATTCACAGGTCATGATTTGTTTTTGGTGAATGTCGATTATATTCAGGGTCTTATCTTTGTAAAAGCTTCCCTTCCCATTAAGTTTTAGTCAGTTACTCTCAGTAATCTTTGACTTCAGTATAGCAAATGAAGTACAAATTGTGACATTTATGTCTCAGTGGGATTTTTTGTTTGTATATTTGTTTGCTTTGTTTTTAAAAAGAGAATCCTTTCTGAGAAATTTTAAAAAAATACGTAGAAGTAGTTGATAGACTAGGAAACATTTTAATTTATTTTGATTTTGATAATAAAATTTGAATTTATAAAGAAAGCTGTAGCAAAATGCTTTAAGTTCATAAACCTATGGAAACTATTAAATTAGTGGATGGCATTTGAATAAATGGCAGGGATAATAAAAAACAGACCACCAAATTAGTTATGTTCTAATATCATGTGGTTTTCATGAATCAAACTAGGACTATACATGATGAGTATTTGAAGAAATCTGCTGATAAAAAAAAAAAGGTACATAAGATCAATGTATAACTAATGAGCCTAGAGAGTGTTTACATTTTAAGATCTCTCAATTACTATTTGTCCATTAAGGACACAGGTTCAGAGATGATAAGCTATTTGCTCAAGTGAAAAAGCTACTTAATAGCTTTGTGATTACAGTTGCTAAGACATGAATCCAAATATCTAATATCAAAGTTGAAGAAATATCGTGATATCTAATGCTAAAAAATCTAAAATCTAAAAAAAGTGAGACTTTTTTTCAAAGAAAGAGCTGATAATACATAACAGGCACAAAAACAACAAGCCTCTTTAGCATTTTAGATATAAAATAAAGAAGCTGTGGCACAGACTCTTTAACATAATAACATATATAAATGTAACGATCAGGTAAGTATTAACACTTTTCAGGACCACTTTGAGAAAGAGAAAAGTAACCTTGAATTTCAAGAAAGTGAAAAAAAAATCTTAAATATACTCACTTGCACAGCTATTTTTCAAGGTGGATTGGCTCGATAAAAATTATGACCTTTTTCTGCTCCTTATTTTATTTTCCAGACCTAAAAATATTGCCAGTGCCTGAGGCGTAAGTCAGAGTGAACCTCTATTATCACTCCAGAGACTTGGCATTTTCCTCATTAGGCTCCATAGTATCTGACTGACTGACCTTGTTTGGTGAGAAGACACAGATGGAGTCTGTCAGTAAATCTTGTTAATGTAACAAGTATTCCCACTGTTAGATGAGTGTTGCGCCTGATACTGGCATTTCTTCCCTTAGTAAACAACCCATATTCCCTTTCCAACATGGGTCTTTTCCTTCATGCCATCAGGTTTTTCAGCATTAGCTTGTTCTAAGGATTATCTAAAAGAATGTCTCTTGCTGTGAAGGTGAGATGCTTTCTCTTTCTGAATAGCAAACTCTTGCTGGCTTTTGAAAAATGTAAAGATGACATTAAATGTTGAAAACATAAGCCTAAGCCAAATACACTGTAACCATGCTAAAAAGTCCTTTAGGTGTTTTTCCTGAAGTTAATAAAATTTATTGTCAGGTAACCACTTCTCTAATATCTCATTTCTCCCTGTAATTCTGTTTTGTTATGTAAAAGAGCTTAAAGAAAGGAAACATTCTCAATTTGAGGAAGAAAGATTGAGTTTCAATGCATGTAAATATAAGTGTACAGAGGCAGACAGCAGACTATCATAAACTTTGAAAAAGCCATTTAATTTCTAACAATTTCAATATCCTTATCTATAAAATTGCTAAATAATTACTAAAAACCTTTCAGAGCTAGAAAGGGGATCAAATAAGATTGAGATTAGCTTATAAAACTATACTTATGTTTACTTATAAGTATAAAATATAAAACAAAAACAATCAGAAATGCACAGCCAGGAGCTTACTTTACATCTTAGTGGATTTTAATTTTAATTTTAATTAAAATTAAAAAACTTTTGAAACTTAAAATCAGAAGATATTTGTAAAATATAGCAGACTATAATGCTTTATAAACAATAATAATAACTCATTTACAAAGGGCCTTAGTTATACTTTTATTAAAAATTGTTTGACTTTATGTTTTTATTTTAAATAACTTATTATCAATCAAAGCAAAAATAATGGTTCCATAACTTTTGAATGTTTCTAGTTCTTCATACTAAATTAAAAGTACTGCACTAAGTAAGTACTGAGGGTCATCAGGGGCTCTGTTTGTTGAAGAGCTTTGTAGGAAAAATAAGCTTTTCTTTGCTACGTATAATGCTTAGATACTGAGGTCAAAAGAAAAATTATAAACTCACAGTATTCAAAACTGCTTGACCATATTCTAGTAATATGACAGAAAATAACTCAAAGATTGTAATCAACTATGATAAGTGATGGAGCTATTTCCCAATATGCTTAATGTAAAATCTCAGAATTAGGAACATTAATTAGATTGCAATAGACTGGGGGGTTTGATCTGGGCTTCTAGGAAGTTTATAATTATACTGAAGTTTAGAATTAGAGATACTTGTAGACAGTGCATGCCACTCAATGTAATGGCATGACTAAGCTCTGAGCTATGAAGAAAAATGAAAATATATTCACAACCACAAGCTAGAGGCTAACAGAGATTATTTATAAATGTATTCTTAAAGTAAGGAGCATAAGTTTTACCAGAAAGCAAGTAGACTTTAGGAAGATTGATACAATTTAATCTCAGAAGAGAGTATGTCCAGCAAATAATATAATTATCATTGTACCGATCAAAACACAAATGTCCAACAAAACTAACTTTCTATTTAAGGTCAAATGGTGATCTATACCATATATCCAATGTAACTTGGCAGATCCAAAAAACTGATTGATTTGTTTTAAAAGGTATAAATGAATGGAAAGATTTAGGCAATTATGAAAAGTAAAACATGATAATGTGAGTAAAAATTAGTGCTACACAAGAAGGGAGACACTTCCCTAATAGTGATGAAAGGTGCCCTGGATATTCTTCCCTGGGAAGAACCATAACTGATGAAAATAGAAATGGTTCTCTCTCTCTCTCTCCCTCTCTCTCTCTCTCTCTCTCTCACACACACACACACACACACACACACACACACACACACACCTCTAAAGTCTCTGGAAATTTTCCTAAGATTATTCATGAAAGAAAGAAATATTTATTCAGAAAAATCTACTAAATCTGGGTAAGAACAGTGAGAGTCTGTAAATTTGAGTCACATCCTATCACTTCACTAACTCCAGTTGAGTGAAATAAAGGCTCTCCTCTAGGATCGTGTGCCAAGAAGATGAGGCTCCCTCTCCTCCCATCTCCTAGTATAGGGTTTTTTTTTTCTTTAATTGGAAGGTCAGACCAACAAAATACTTTATAACCAAACAGCTTCATGCTGTGGAAGCACTATTGCAGGCAAGTGAAGCCTAGAAGTCAGGGGCTTCCTTCTTCCACCTAATCTGTTACTATAGCTCAAGATCCACAACAGAAAAGGTAGAAAAATATTGGGCAATGGTCACTCTCACCCTAGCTAGCTCCATAGTCAGAGGGAGGCTTCATGTCAGGAGAGACAATTTGAGAAGACCACCACTCTTCCAGCAATCTGATTGTAAAGCAGGTTCCTATTGCCAGAGAAATGGACTACCCATCTTGAGAGCAATGGCAGACAGGGTGTGTCCAGGGAGAGCTGCAAGATTTAAGAACAGAGAACCCTATAACGTTCACTTTTTATTTGGAACAGAGCACAGGGAAAGTAAAGCCAAAGAGTGAGATTATTGAAACAATGGTGATTATGATGATAAGTAATTAAGAGGAAGCTTGAGGCTCCGTGATAGCAACATATATTAACTTCATATATATTATATATATATACACATATATATTTATATATATTTATATTTATATATATTTGTGTGCATATATATATTTTAATGTGTATGTACATATAATGTGGGTATATATATATATATGCACACCCATACATTGATTTTGTAAAACATATATGTATAACCTAGATAAGCTAAATTTCATACATGCATACATGAAATTATTTATATGTATACATATAATTTGTGTATAAATAATGCATATGTATATAAATTATATACATATATTATATATAATTTATATACATATAACATACATATTATGTATAATTTTATATAAAATGTAGCATAATTTATATATCTAATTTATATATAAATACAACATGTTATATATGTGTGTGTGTGTATATATATATATATATATATATAGGAAGAGAGATAGTGAGAGAGAGAGAAAGCATTGATGACACAAAAAAAAAGAAGAGAGAATAGAGCTATATAGGATCAAAGTTTCTATAACTCACTGGAATAAGCTTGTATAAATCTGGAGTAAACTCTGATAATTTAAGGTGTACTTTATAAGCCATAGAGCATCCTATGAAAAATACATAAACTATATAATGAATAAAATCACTAAAAGTATTAATTTTTTACACTATAAAAAGTCTCCTTATTCAAAAGAATACAGTAAAACATAAACAGAGCAACAAAAATACATGAGACATATAGAAATCAAAACTAAAATGGCATAAAGTCAGCCATATCAATAATACCATTAAATGTGAATGAGCTCAATAGTTTATTCAAAAGTCAGAGTAGAGTGAATAAAGTAACAGAACATTAGCAATAGACTTATACTAAAATGTTGGGTAAAGATATATTATTGTTGTTTTATTTATTATATTTTAAGTTCTGAGGTACATGTGTAGATCATGCAGGCTTATTACATAGGTATACAGGTGCCACGATGGCGTTTTGCTGCATCCGTGGCTCTGCCATCTATATTAGGTATTCCTCCTAATGCTATCCCTCCACATTCTCCCCACCCCCTGCTATTCCTCCCCTAGCCCCCCACCGCCAAGGCCCTGGTGTGTGATGTTCCCTTCCCTGTTTCTGTGTGTTCTCATTGTTCAATACTCACTTATGAGTGAGAACATGTGGTGTTACATTTTCTGTTCTTGTGTCAGTTTGCTGAAAATGACAGTTTCCAGTTTCATCCATGACCCTGCCAAGGACATGAACTCATCCCCTTTTATGGCTGCATAGTATTCCATGGTGTAGATGTGCCACATTTTCTTTATCCAGTCTATCATTGATGGGCATTTGGGTTGGTTTTGCCACATTGCTCTTGTGAACAGTGCTGCAATAAACATGTGTGCATGTGTCTTTATAATAAAATGTTTTGTAATTCTTTGGGTATATACCCTATAATGGGATTGCTGGGTTAAATGATATTTCTATTTCTAGATCCTTGAAGAATTGACACACTGTCTTCCACAATGGTTGAATTAATTTACACTCCCACCAACAGTGTAAAAGTGTTCTTATTTCTCCACATTCTCTCCAGCATCTGTTGTCTCCTGATTTTTTAATGATTGCCATTCTAACTGGTGTGGGGTGGTATCTCGATGTGGCTTTGATTTTTGCATTTCTCTAATGACCACTGATGATGAGCATTTTTTCATATATTTGTTGGCTACATAAATGTCTTCTTCTGAAAGTATCTGTTCATATTCTTTAACCACTTTTTGATGGGATTGTTTTGTCTTACAAATTTGTTTAAGTTCTCCACAGATTCTGGCTATTAGACCTTTGTCAGATGGGTAGATTGCAAAAATTGTTTCCCATTCTGTTGGTTGCCAATTCACTCTATTGATGGTTTATTTTGCTGTGCAGAAGCTCTTAAGTTTACTTATATCCCATTTGCCTATTTTGGCTTTTGTTGCCATTGCTTTTGTGGAAAATATGTATTATGCAAACAGTAAGAGCTGGAATTGTTACACTAATATACAATTTAGACTTTCTAACAAATGTTATTATAACTAAAGAGAAATAATTTATAATGATATAAGTAAAAATTATCAGAAAGATATAACAATTATAAACACATAGGCACTCAAGAATAGAACCTGAAGATTTATGAAGAAGAACTGAAAGTCTCAAGGGAAAGACAATTTGACGGTTATAGGTATAGACTTCAGCTCTCCACTTTCCACAATATATAGAACAATAAAGCAGTAGTTCAGACAGAATATAGAAAATTTGTACAGTACTGGGAATCAGCTAGACCTAACAAATTTTCAAGGAACACTCCACCAATTAAGAGTAGAATATATATTCTTCTCAACCACATATGGACTATTCTCCATGACAGACCATACCCTAGTCCATAAGAGAAGGCTCCATAAATTTATGAGGATTGAGATAATACAAGTACATTGTCTAACCACGATGGAATAAAATTAGAAATCTAAAACACAAGGCAAGTTGGGAAAATAATCCTCTTGAAAACAATACATTAATGAAGAAATCACATAAGGAAAATTTAAAAATATTTAGATATATATAAAAATAAACCAATATAACAATACACATAGATTGCAGTTAAATCAACTGCCTGAAGACAAATGTATAGCTATAATCATCTACATTTAAAAAAAGAAAATATCTGAAATTAATATCCTCATCATTCACCATAGGACACAAGACAACAAAGAGTAAATTAAACCTGAAGCTGACAGACACAATAAATAAAAAGATTAAAACGGAAATTACTAAAATAAAAGATAACATTTTGACAATTTTTAAAATTGAAAATTTTCACAAAAATAGTTTTTGTGAAAAGATTCATGAAATTAATAAATTCCCAGCTGGATTGACCAATTAAAAAAAGAGAGGAGAATAACATACTATATTAAGAAATGAAAGAGGAGTTTACTTTGCAGATATCAAAAAAAAGATTATAAGAAAATAATATAAAAATCTTAATGCTAGAAAATTAGATAACTTTATGAGTTACATACATTTTTTGAAAGCCACAATTTCCAAAACTCTGAAAAGAGTAGAAAAATTTTTATAGCCTTATGAAATATGAAGAGATATAATTTATAATTTGAGGAATCTACACAAAGAAAAAACCCAGTCATTACTGATTTTAATGGTGCATTCTAACAAGTATTTAAACAATTAATACTAAGTTTTCACAAACTTGTCAAAAATTAGAAGATTAAAAATACTTTCTTACTTGATGCTAGTGTTATTGTGATATGAAGATCAGACAAAGATAGCCCAAGAAAAGACAATTACAAACCAATATCTTCTTTAAATATAACCTAGAAATCCTTAACAAAATAGTGGAAATGAATCCAGCTTATTTATAAAAAAAATTATTTACCATGACCGGGTGAGGTTTATTCCAGGAATGCAAGGCTGGTTTAACATTAGAATATCAATTATAATATACTATATTAATATAATAAAGAACAAAAAGCACACAGTCATGTCAATAGACACATTTGAAAAAAATATATCATGCCTTCGTGATTAAAAAAATCCCTTAAAAAATTAAGAGAAGAAAAAATTAAAATAAAATAAAGGACTTCTTCCTCCAACATCTATTAAAAATTAACATCTGACTTAATGGTGAAACTGGATTGTATTCCCCTAAAATCAGAAACAAGGCAAGGATACTTTCCTTGCCATTTGTGATCACTATTGTTCTGGAAGTTCTAGCCAGGGCAATTAGATAAGAAAAGAAAATAAAAACAATCCACATTGCAAAGAAAACAGTAAAACTATAACTGTTTCCAGATAAAATATTATTGTATATAAAAACTTTTAAAATCCAAAAAATATATTACTAGTAAACAAATTCAGCAAATTTGAGGATAAAAGGTGAATACATGCCCATCGATGATAGACTGGACAGGGAAAATGTGGCACATATACACCATGGAATATTATGCAGCCATCAAAAACGATGAATTCGTGTCCTTCGTAGGGACATGGATGAACCTGGAAACCATCATTCTCAGCAAACTGACACGAGAACACAAAATCAAACACCGTACGTTCTCACTCATAGGCGGGTGATGAACAATAAGAACAAATGGACATAGGGAGGGGAGCACTACACACGGGGGTCTGTTGGGGGGGAAATAGGGGAGGGACAGTGGGAGGTGGGGAGGTGGGGAGAGATAGCATGGGAAGAAAACCCAGATATAAGTGAAGGGGAGGAAAGCAGCAAATCACACTGCCACGTGTGTACCTATGCAACAATCTTGCATGTTCTTCACATGTACCCCAAAACATAAAATACAATAAAAATTAAAAAAAAAAAAGAAAAGATAAGAGCTTCAACCTTGGAAAATAATATATCAACGACAAAGGAACAAGCATCAGTCTGGAATCAGCAACCATGAAGGCTAGAAGACAGGGGAGCAGTACCTTCAAAGTTTACAATCAGCTAAACTCACAGCCAAGATGAAAGCAAAACAAAACAAAACAAAAATTCAGACATTTGAAGCATCAGACATGTGAAGCATCAGATCATTTGTCCCATACATATTATTTTTTAATAAATTACTTGAGTGTACTCCAGGAAAACAAAGGTATATCCAAGAAAAAGAAAGATTAAGGAGATAGGGATTTCAACCTGAAAGGGAAAGAAAGGGAATTTCCTGGATGGCTGATATGCAGAGGACTAAAGACAAAGCCTGTCAGATTGGCCAGGAGAATGGAGGGCTGGGGAGAAAGGGAGTTCATGGAATACCTTGATGCAGAGTCTGAAAAGACAAAGATTATCACGGCAAATGATGCAAAAACTAGAGAAAGGTGATTAGAGATTTTGTACAAAAATATATAAGAAAGTCTCTATTTAAAAATGATGAAATAATAATGGTGCATAACTTTAAATAATTGGGGAGTATAAGAGAAGGTAATCCATTTGATCTTGATGCTTGGAATCGTCCAGCAGTGGCCTAGGGGTCATGAAATTTGATAAGGAAGTGTATTATTTGACTCAACAGTAAACAGTGCTTACAACATAATAGCAATATAAATACTCCTTATATTTAATAGTAATGATGCTGTTTGTTGGTTTGTCTTTTAGCATGAATTTCTACATTAAGCAAAACAGATTTGGTTATAGTAGAAGGGTAAAAATAACTGCAAAGCCCAAGTTACAGTGTCAGGTTCAAATCAGCCTAGTTGTGCTGACTCTGACTGGGGTGGGGGCTGGGGAGCTTTCACAATGACGCAATGGCCAATTAAATGCTTTTGAATTCACAGTTTATGGCAGGACTTTCACACACCATCCATCATGTAAATATGTTAGACACACACAGGCAGTCATGAGAGAGACAGGAATGAACCATGATGAGTAGGTGCGGAGACCCGCATGGTGACTGATGAACCAGGCAGTCCAGATTTCCCTGGACATGAAACCAACAGGGATAGGGGTGGCGTTGGGGGTGGGGTGATTTGCTGCTCTTCTGGCAGAACTTCCAGAGGCCACTGTGAATGGAAAGAAGCCCTCAGAATTCTCATGGGCAGAGCTTCTGCAGATGTGTTGGCCGTGGTCAGTTTCTTTGCTGTTTTTATGTCCACCCTCCACTCCCGCAAGAGTGTCTGTGGTCATTCCCTCAGCCACTTTTTGGCTTCACTTTCTTGTAGGGTCTCCAGGTACCTGGCCACAGCAGGTGCTATCTTACTCAGTCCACCATACCTATGCTTATCGCTTTGAGGGGTTAGCAATTTCACAAGTGAGCTGAGTCACTTGTCATAAGTGACTCCATTTTTAGACATTTAGGATCACAAAATATTATGTATTCCAAGTGTAGCTGACATAAGAAAGGAGGTGGAAGGGGAAGGAAGACAAGACTGTTCACTTTCTGCCAGTAAAGACACAGGATGAGGAGTTAAATACTTTTGAAAGTTGATGGGGAAGAAAACCCAGAGATTTAATTTTTATTATTTAAATGTACAAGGATAACTGACAGAAAAATCATATAAATTATAAATGCTAGAAGGGGAAGAAGGAAAGAGGGAGATGAATAGTGTTTCATGAGCTATTCTCCCACCTTTCATATTGGGAAGTCAGCAAATATTGTCCAAATGTGAAACATCTTGAAATTGAAGCATAAGCATACTACCTGGAGTTATGAAGATAACAGAAATAAGGATAGCAATGGTCAAAAGAGGGCACTTCCCGTGTGTCGGGCTATGTATGAGTAAGAAAGAGGGCACAGAATCTTCTTCTTAAACTTTAACATTTTGATTTGTTACATGACCATGTTTCATTTTTATAGACATAAATACAAAATTACTTAAAAAGCTATCAGCATATATTGATAAATGGCAAATTAAGCCACAAGAATGGATTGAAATCTTTTGAGATAGAGTGTGGTGAAAAGTGAAGAGGGATACCTAGGATAGCCTCCCAAGGCGTTTCAAAATTGAAAGGAAGATGAGGCAGTAAAGACATAGAAAAGGCACTAAAAGGAAGGTTAGGGAAAAACAGGAAACTGTGACAAGGAAACCAGAAGAGGACGTCCTCAGCTATCTTCAAGCCTGCAGTAGGGAGGAAGAGGTTGAAGACCAGAGGATTGAGAGGATAGACTCCCGACACCTTCAGAGGTGCTCCCCGCAGAGGACACAGCAGCATCTGCAGCAGACAGAAGGAGTCACAGTGCGGTAGTTACAGTTAGATGTGCGGCCACCAGGAATTTAGAAGTTCCTGCCCGAAAGCTCCTAGTTTCTATTAAGGAAGAAGCCTGGGTCTGCAGAAAGAGAACAAATACATGAACTAGGATTTCTGTTTGTTGTGTAATATTTTTGCAGTACTCAGCAGCACAGAGGCAAGGCAGGCAGAGAGCTGGATTCATCCAAGATTGGGTTTTAGCCAGGTGGGTGCAAAAGGTGAACAGGTATTTCTAGGAGCACAAGAAGGGGAAGGCAGAGGTGGGCCAATTAGCCAAAGGTCTAATTAATTCTTCAAGAGCTAATTCTGTATATAGTGAAAATAATTTCCATTATGTAATAAACTTATTTTTAAAAAATGCAAAGCAGCCAAGAGGATTGTGTGGTAGAGTTCAGACAACAAGCACAACACAGATAATGTTTATATTTGAGATTTATTAATCTAAGCAGACTAGAGGAGAACCCCAAATGCCCCTTGCTAAAGTTGAGGCAATTGAGAGTTCCAGAATGTAGGGATGATTTCCTAACCAAACTCAGTCATAGAGGACAGTAGAGAAGCATCCTAGAGAAATTGGCCCTGACATCAAACACTGGTGAAAGCACCTCATGTTTAGATGCCACTGAGGACAAAGAAACATGTGATCACAAACTGCTGTGAAAAGGTTCCATGGTGATGGGAAGGATGCATGAGCATGTGGATTATTCTGGAAAAGGGCTTGAGATCCCTGGAGTCAACCAGCTTGAAAATGTGCCTCCATAGCCTCAGCTTTGCTCAGTGGTTCAGGTTTCTCCTACAGGCATCAGTGGAACTTTGATGCTGCTGCTGGCCAGGAAGAGAACCCTGCCAGGTGATGGCCAAACATGGTCCAAAGTCACTACCACTTTGCAATGACTCCAAGAGCTGCTTCTGACTTAGGTCCCTTAAGAATGTCTGGCAGTCAGTAGTCCATGGCATGAAAAGAAAGAGCTACCCATACTGGGTGTATTGGGGGATACAGGGCACTTCTGAAGGAGGTTGTGATGTGTAGTGGCCATATACCACACTACCGCTGAACACCCCATAAAATAGACTTGATGGAAATCCATCTGCTGTTAGAGACTAGGTCTGTCCTCTTTTCTTTATTTGGTGCTGTTGCCTGCAAGCGCAGGAACAGTATTTAATGATACACTGACACATGCTTTTTGTGCTAGAAGCTGAGAGAGGGAAAGTGGGGACTCTGAGTGACTTGGGCTGACAGAATCCCAGTGGACAGCGTGTGACACCTTCAGCTTTGCTTCTCAGCTACTAGGATAATTGCTTCATTCTGTACTCGGTCCTTGCTCTTTTGCAATCCCAACAACAAATGGTTCATTTGCTTGTTCCTTTGTTGATCTGAACATTTGTTTAGGATTTGTATATGCCACACACTGTGCTAGATACCAGAGAGGATAATTTTAATAAAGACAAGGACCTTAGTCATGAAGGCTCAGGGTCTACTCATTTTTCTAAACCTCTGAAGCACTTTATCTGCGTCTCTCTTGAGATTTTTATCTCTCTTCACATTGACCTATAGTTATTTACTTACATATCAATTTTTGTCTTAGGCTTTTGGCCAGAATTTGCAAAATGACTGTGGTGAATGCATTTGATATGTAGATGTGTTTTTTTCTTCTCCCTCAGAACTTAAAAAAACTAGAATTAGTTACCACTTATAACATTTAGAAGTCTTTAGATAAAAATGATTTCTGGCTTCTCTTAAAACATTAGAAGATCTGCAACATTGGGTGCAGATTCCCATATTTGGAGCTCAGTAGAGGTTGACTCTTTCAAACTGAGCATGAACTTTCCAGTATACCCCAGTTCCCATCTAATGACTTTACCCATCGTGATGCTTTTTTTTTTCTTTGGAAATATTGAGACTGGTTAATTGAATATTGTTTGGTAGAAGAAACCCCTACCTCTCTCCTCCCCCTTGATCTCCACATCTGGGAGACCGCCTACAGGCCTCAGTCTGCCTGGTAACACCGAGTAACCAATCATGGCCCAGCCTTAGCCCGCCAAAGCTGAGCCAATCCC